>JADRCC010573402.1:0-15147 GCA_019843855.1 Hylomyscus alleni | reverse complement strand
GAGGAGGAAGCCACTATGGATTAGATGAGTCATAAAATAATGGCCATATGAGTTTGCTAATTGGAGTTAAGAGCATCCCAGATAAAACATGATAAGTTAATTAATGGGAAGTGAACATAATAGCATGGAGTATAGATATCTTCTCAACTCTTGTGCTCATTAAGGCATACTGTAAAATATAAAGGTTGTGTGTGTCTTTTACCCAGGAACTAAGGGTCAAAGGCGGGGCAGAACACTTGGATTCTTGTAAAATTTTCTACATGTCTCCTCTGGCTCCTAAATTCTTCCTGTTCATAAAATACTTTAAAGAAGAAGACTTGGTATGGAAAGTCTCTAACTAACAACAATGATACTAGAAGTTCATATAGAAACAGAATTGTATTTAAAATATTTTAAGGAGACAGTTGATGGATGGAAGATAGTCCTCCTATACACCATGTTTTCAAACAAAATAACCACTGCTGATTGTGGCATACTTTCTAACGAGTTATGCAAGCCACAGAGACCTCCCAAAGAACACAAGCTTTTACTATTGTCCTTAGTTTCCCTTTAAAAGTAGACAATAATACTAGTTGCTGAAGATGATACACACTTTGATGTATGACATATAGAGGAATCAAGTTAGAACTCATCTGGGAGCTTCCTCCCTGTTGGTTAGCATTAATAGTATTAGAATATACTACTAGAAGGAAGCTCATTCATTGTTTTAACTGATCCTGAGTTCTGTATGTTACAATATTAGCCTGCCAATTAGGATGGATATACCAATGAGGGAAGTAGGATTGTATGCTGGGTGCTGTACATTCAGTCAGACATCCATGGCTGGGGAGGTCAGAGGCCCTAGAAGTGAACCTGTTACTACTATTACTGTAGGTACATTGTGTGAGTACAGAGGCAGAGTACCTTCTAAACAGTTTTGTTTATGCCCATAGGTCAGTATGACTAGCAGCTTTGTTCAGAGAAGCGTCTGCTTGAAGTGTGCAATGGTCAATGCAGAGATGCCTGTGCAGTAGTGGCAATAAGTGACTTGGGTGCTCATCCAAACCAGAGCTTTGATGTCTCTCTCCAAATGCTCAAAGGATCTGGTGGAAGAGGGGACAGAAAGAATCTGAGAGCTGGAGAATGGGAATGGGAATTCTGAAAATCTTTCTTCTACTCCACTCATATGCTCAAGCAGCTGTGGCTATGTGTGTAAGATTTCACAATACTTGGCCTATTAGCATTTGGAGTAGGGTGGGAATGGGAGTGGAGTGGGGCAGGGTGTATATGGGTCCTTATAAAACCCCTGTACTCAATGAGTAGTGAGTTCAGGGTTCCTGGGAAGGGAGCCATCATATTTTTTCAGTGGTAGTGACATGCACATTGTCATACTAAAGTAAATAACCTTCCCCATGTGCTCCTATAGGCAACACCAATTGTTCTGGGACACAAAGAAAAACAAACAAAAATAACTTTTATCAGGAAGGAAGTGAATTCTCTTCAAAGATGTAGTCTGATGAAAAGGAGAAAAGCCATTTTATAATAATTACTAGTTCAGTGAATGAAAAGAACATTTTCTGAGTATAACAAGGAACAGGTCTACAAGGATATGTCATTCAGCTGACATGAGTTTTTCATAACAGTTGTTTTAGGTCTTTTTTTTTTTTTCAGTCTTTTTTATTGTTTTTTTTTTCCTTTTTTTACACTTCGAATTTTATTCCCCTCCTGGTCCAGCCTCTGATTGTTCCACATCCCATACCTCCTCCCTGACCCTCTGTCTCCACAAAGATGTACTCACACCTCCCACCCCCACCAGTCCTCTAAACTCCCTGTGTCCTACAGTTGCTTAAGGGTTAGGTGCATCTTCTCTGAATGAACACAGACCCAGAAGTCCTCTGCTGTATATGTGTTGAGGGCCTCATTTCAGCTGGTGTATATGCTACCTGGTTGGTGGTCCAGTGTTTGAGAGTCCTCAGGGATCTAAATTAATTGAGACAACTGGTACTCATACAGGGTTGCCCTCCTCCTCAGCTTATTCCACCTTTTCAATAATTGAGCTGCTTCTGTCCATTGGTTGGGTGCAAATATCTGAATCTGACTTTCAGGTGCTTGTTGTGTCTTTCCTGGGCAGTCATGTTAAGTATCTTTTTGTGAGCTCTACACAGCCTCAGTAATAGTGTCAGGCCTTGGGGCCTCCCTTTGAGCTGGATCCCCTTTCTGGCCTGTCACTGGACCTTTCTCTTCAGGGCTCTTCTCCATTTCTATCCCTGCAGTTCTTTCAGACAGAAATAATTATGGGTCAGAGTTTTGACCGAAGTAGCCATCTCATCCCTTACTAGATGCTGTGCCTGTCTGTTAGAGGTGAGCTCTAAAGGTTCCCTCTTCCCACTGTAGGGCATTTCATCTAGGTTCCTTCGCTTGAGTTCTGAGAATCTCTCACCTTCCAGATCTCCGGTACATCCTGAAGGGTCCCCCCACCTCCTACCTGCAGAAGTTCCAGTCTTTCTACTGGCCCTCAGGACTCCAGTCCTTTCCCCCCACTCTGAATCACACCTGATCATATTTCCCTCTCTCCTCCCTGCCCCCTTTTCCTCCCAGCTCTCTCCCTCTCTCATCCCTTGTGGTTGCTTTCTCCTCCCTCCAAAGTGAGACTTAGGCTTCCTTACTTGGGCCCTTCAGCTTTTTGACCATTTTGAGTTCTGTGGACTGTTTTCTGTTCTGGTTTTGTTTTGTTTTTTTTTTGGCTAATATTATCCACAGTATGTACATACTGTGCATGTCCTTTTGAGTCTGAGTCACCCCACTCAAGATGATGTTTTCTAGTTCCATCTATTTTCCTGCAAATAAAAACATTCATTTTTAATGCCTGAGTAGTATTCCATTGTGTAAATGATCCATATTTTCTGTATCCATTCTTCTGTCATGGGACATCTGGGTTGTTTTTAGCTTCTGGTTATCACAAATAAGGATACTATGAACATAGTGGAACATGTGCTCCTGTGGCATTGTGGGGCATCTTTTAGGTGTATTCTTAAGAGTAGTATAACTGGGTCTTCAGGTAGATCTATTACCAATTTTCTGAGGAACCTCCAGATTTCTTTCCAGAGTGGTTGTATCAGTTTGCAATCCCACCAGCAATGGAAGAAAGTTCCTCTTTCTCCATATCCTTGCCAACATGTGTTGTCACCTGAGGTTTTGATCTTAGCCATTATGATTGGTGTCAGAATAAAATCTGAGGGTAGAACAATTGTTGTATATAATTACTTTCTCAGAAAACTCGACATTTTTACCAGTTGCATGACTTGATAAATAAATGCACAGAGATGATACAGCAAAAGTATTCACTATTACATGTTTGTATGCACCAAGCCAAATAGGAAAACAGGATAAATAAGGAAATTCAATTTCGATCATAGTGTATAAACTATTTCAAGATAAATTTAACAAATGTAGGCCTACTTCACAGAAAGAATTAATTTGTTTCTCATCAAAATTATTTTACATGGTAGATCACTTTTGATATCATTTCAAAATCCTATACATAGACTTTACTATAAAACTAATCTATAATTTACAGTTTCAAGTTTCAGCATCATACAGATTTTTTAATAACTGCTTAATGACTTCTGCTAGTGCCTTACACTGCTTTTATGATTTCTGATGTATCCTAATAAATAATTTTAGTTGATTCCTTGTTTTGAACAAATAGGGAAGCAAAATATGCAGCAATTTATGGTTCTGTGGATTTGGAGATTAGATTGTATTCTTTTTATCCTATACATTTATAGATTCATATTTCTTATTATTAAAATATTACTTTGTAGTACTGAAAATATTACAAAACAGAATTGTGGGAATTTTCTAAGCTGCAAGTAAAGTTGTGAGTGATAAAGTACATGAGCTTTTCTAGCACATCTCTACTATCAGGTTAGTCTCCTGTGAATAGGCCATGATTCCATTACAGCAAGTGTATACTTATAATGACACAGATGGAAATAATTTGGCAATAAATTTTATAAGATATTGTGATTTTAGTCCCCAAATGTAATATTACATTTTAAAGTATTTATCTGAACTAACAATATAAGGTTTTTATTTGAGGAATCTAATATAAACAATTTACACATCATCTGTACAGTGTTCTCTTAATAACCTAAATGTGATTGGAGGGGTTTGGGAAATCTGTTCTTTATTTCTTCACCCTTCCTTCCTTTATTCTTTCCTATCTTTCTATTTCTTTCTTCATTCTTTCTTATTTGTTCTTTTTTTCTTAATTTATTTCAGGTTTACATTTGATAAGACATGTATGCTTTATTTGTTTATTAATTTCAGTTTTTGATAATCTTAAATATATAAAAAATATAGTATACAGAATACTGTTTTAATCAATTTGACTTATATTACTGAGTTCCTGATGGCATTTCAGTTCTAGACACTGGTTACTCATCAAGTTGCTCATGCCAGGAAGGAGTCCATCCAAAAATCAATGCCATTACCAGGTGCTCCATCAATCCAAAGATAGTTCTTTCTTCTCCTCTTGGCACCAGGTCAAAAAAGTAAACTGAAGGCTTGCAGTCACCAAATGCATTGTTGTTCTCTTCTTCAGTTTGTGCCTTTATACAGGTGCAGATACATGAACCGAGTGACAGTGTGTATTTTAAGAAGTGCTTGATAAAATACACATATTGAGTACAACTATTGTGATTATTCTTTAATGAAACCCAAATAGCATGAGAGTGCAGAATAAGAAAAGCAACAAACATCAAAACCAAATCAAGTGAATGACAACAAATAAAAATGGGATTTAGGAAGGTTATAACTTTGGGGGAAGAAGTAGATGGTAACATATTTAAAATTAGAAAATATCAAACCAATATAGTCTAATGGAACAAATTGTAATAGATCAGCCCACGTTCTGTGTTTTTAAGACATCTAAATTTTAATACTTAGTAACTAGTCATTAAAAAGAACAAGTTTGAAGTGATTCTGTCTGTAGATGCCCAGGGTCCAGATAAGCTAAAAGAAAATTGTATAATCTTTCAGATACTAATAAATGGCAATATTGTTATAAATACTATGGAGAACTAATGGAACAACAAAACTTTAGATAACTGTTCAGTTTTGAAAGCATATGCAAAAAAAGGTACTGAAGCAAAAATCTTACCAAATATCAGTGCAGTTAAAACTATGTGTGTGTATACACACACACACACACACACACACACACACACACACACACATATTAAAGTTATTTTATTTCATGTAAAACTCAATTAAAAATGAGCAAAGACCTAAGTTAAAATATGAATGACAAATTAATACAAATGATACCGAAGCATTCTGATGCATTGGTATAGACAAGATTAGTTTTAGACAGAATATCAAAGGCATCAAATACAAAATGAAATAAATGATATTTTATCAAATTAGAAAAATCTGCATAGTAAAGGAAATGTTACAATTTTAAAACAGCCTCTAGAGAGGCCCTTGGTTCTGTGCCTCAGTGTAGGGGAATGCCAGGGCCACTAAGTAGGAGAGCAGGGGTGGTGAGCAGGGGGAGGGGGAGGAAGGAGGGAACAGGGGTTTGTTCTTGTTGTTATTGTTTTTTGTTTTTTATTTTGTTTTGTTTTGGAGGGGGAAACTGGGAAAAGAGATATCGTATGATATGTAAATAAAGAAAATATCTAATAAAAAATAAAAATAAAAAAATAAATATATTTTAGTAGCTTTCATATTACTGAGTTAATTAGTAACAAAATAAATATAATTAAAAGAAAAAATCCTCTATAATTGTAGACAATATTTGCAAAGTGTAAAAGTAAAAAAATATTTTAAATTCAAAATACTTATATAGCAAAAACATGTAAATTGATTAAAAATGATAAACAAGTAAACATAAAATATATGTAAAAGAAAATGTGAAAAAATGTTTAAAGTAAATAATATGAAGTCAATTAAAATCAGTTCTTTAATTAAGTAGTATCTTGCTCAAGTGATAATAATAGCTATTATGAAACAAAACTAACAAATTACGGATGGACTATAAATAACTGAAAAGTCTCATGATTTGTTTTAAATTAATATAGCTATTATGAAATGCATTATGCATTCTATTCAGAAATCACAAGATTAAGTATATTGCCTAGTAGATAAAATACTATTTTATACAAAATAGTGTCTAAACTGCTATAATCATTGTAACACTTTTATATCTAGAACATTGAATCATCTATATATCCATCAGTTGATAATGACTAAAACAAGTGTCATAGATCCGTGGGATAGAATTCAATATCAAGAAAAAAATTCAAGTGATCTGAAACAATCTGTTGGAACTGGAAAACATGCTATGTGAAATAAATCAGCAGAAAGCAGAAAGACAAAAGACATATATTTTCACTTGTTTATCAAAATCCAGTCAGTCAGAGGTGATTACTGTTGGATAGTGCATACATAAGACTGAGATTGCAAGATAATCTGTCTGAAAGATGTGCAATCAAGGTAAATGAAATATAGAAGTGAAATTGTTTTGTTGTTGTTGTTTGTTTGTTTTCTATTTTTTTCCTATAACCCAATGAGATATCTAATAATAAGAAAAAATCAAATACATATTTTGTAAGGAATACAAAGAAAAAACAATTCAACACTTAGAAATAATTAATTTTTAGATAAGTATTATTAAACTTGATTTAAAACATCATGTATATACATTTATGTATATACTCCTTATATATACTCATATATATGAGATATGTGATGTATATACATGTATATGTATGATAAATACATCATATATATTAAATACATATATACACATAAATGTATATACCTCACAAGTATGTTTACATACATCATATTATATGTATATATATATATGTATATGCATGTATATACTTCATATACACATAGAGAGAGAGAGAGAGAGAGAGAGAGAGAAAGAGAAAGAGAAAGAGAGATACTATTCTATATACAATTGTTGCATTCCAAAAATTAGGCATATTCATATTTGACTTTAAGATAAATGTTTAATTATTTCAAATCAAAAGGAAATATAACTTCTATTTTAGTACAAAGACATGTTTCTTCCACACTATAGACAGTGCAACAATTGGAAGCACAACACAAAAAGATCATGAATGGATGCATGCCCTTTTACTATATTCCTGATGATGGCAATAAGATCTCAGTCAATTAAGTCATTTTAACACTTGCTTATAAGAAATGATAAATACTAGTAATCAATGTTAGTTTGCATCATTATCTACAAGAAATATGCCATCTGTATCATGCCAGATATTTTCATTTAGAAATAAACAAATAAAAAATAAAGGAAATAAACCTACTTTTAGTCACCAGAAGTAAAACAAAATGATAATGAAAAATTTCACTATTGAACACAAACTAGATTCCATGTGATAAAAATGAAAAGCAAAATGTGCTCTGCATAGTAAGGTAGTATTAAGTAATTGAACCACAGTAATAATCACCTGGAAATTGTTTTTACTCTTGATAGAAATAGTCTAGTCTAAAAATTGATATTCATGATGGGCAGTGGTGGTGCATGCCTTTAATCCCAGCACTTGGGAGGCAGAGGCAGGTGGATTTCTGAGTTTGAGGCCAGTCTGGTCTACAGAGTCTGAAGAAAAAAATAATATTCAAATTAACTAAAAATATCCATAAATTTTGTATAAACAGTTAAAGCACACTAGCATATCTATATTGATAGTCCAAAATTATTAAATATTTTCATTTCACCTGAGAGAATGTTAAAATATCATGGTGAATCATCTGTTTTACTTTCTTTGTTTTGTTTTGTTTTGTTTTGTTTTGTTTTGTTTTTCAAGACAAGGTTTCTCTATATAGCCCTGGCCTGGAATTCACTCTGTAGACCAGGCTGGCCTTGAACTCAGAAATCCGCCTGCCTCTGCCTCCCAAGTGCTGGAATTAAAGGTGTGCGCCACCACTGCCCGGCTATTTTACTTTTTTTCTATCTCTTTTGTTTTTTTTAACTATCTCTAAAATAAAGTATTCTTTGTCACTTATTCCAACTTTCATGGCTGTCCATTGATTTACAATTTGAAATATTATGCAAAAAGAACCCACTGCTTTGGAAATTCCACATTGAAGCATGTAAAAAGTTCTAAGTTCTCAGAAGGTACACAAAACTTTGAGTACAGAGTTAGAAGTAAGGTAAATATTTATTTATAATAAGAAAAGAAACCATAAATAATTGCTCCAGCCTTAGAATTCAAGGTCTGTTTCTTGCGAAATTGCATTAGGGAATTTACTTCGAACACTTGCATAGAAAAGCTTTGTACTTGCAATCTATCTTCATTTCTTCTCACAGAGGCTACAGCCAAGAGAACCTTCAAGCAATCTGACACTACTGTTCCTCAGAAGAGCTTTGCAACTTAAGGTTCATTAGCTTCAAGGTTATCTGCTTTTACCTTCAGGTCACCTACAAGGATAGAATTTGAAATGAATAGTTGTGATGCTCCCTTTAACTAATAAAATCACCATGCATGCATAGTAGGGCCTTGTAAGTAAAAAACACCTATATTTTTCTTACATTTGAAATAAGATATACTACATTGCAGAAAATAATGCATTGATAATTTTAATATAAAGAGCCTATCATCACTAGACTTTTAGGTATAGCAATAATGAATCTAGATCTCCTAACATAGTCACAATTTTAATTCAGAAAAACATACATACAGTATTTGTTTTCATGAGAAGACAAAAACCTATAAAAATATGTTAATAATTATTTCAAAAAATGTTGGGAGGGTGACTTTGTATTGCATGTATGAGAAGGATTAAAACTAAGAATGAATAGTCAATTTAATCAAATAATTTCATACATAGAAGAAATATTTAAGGATTTAAAAAAATTCCAAGGATTTTAAAATGAAATGTTAAAGCTGTACTTACAATTATCCATTAAAAATGATGAAAGTTCCAAAGGAATAAAAAGGTAATCTGTAAAATAAATAATACTTGTAACATTTTGAGGCATATATTTAGATTTATCGGTAAACTAAGTGATAATTCAACCAACCTAAGACATCAAGATTTGGAAAACTTCTTATCTGTAATAAATATTTAGAGACAACTTTTCCCAGTCATTATATTCTAAATAATATATATAGTAATTACTACATAGAATTACCAATCTAGGCTTTATGAGTAAACTAGAGATGATTTAAAGTTTGTAAGAGAATAAGAGTGAGTTATTTACAGATATTATCATATTTTATATGAAAGATTCAGCCACACATTTGCATTAATATTCACAAGGTGTCCAGGAACTAATCGACGACTGCTACTGAATAATTGCTGTATTCAGGAATAAAATAAAACAAGTAATACCTTGTGGGCAAATGACAAAAATAGAGTTTTCTGAAAAAGACGTTTCTAAGTTACTAATAAGAGACCAAAGCACCAGACATGAGTATGCTTATTTTTGGTAAGCATAAGCAGACAGATCTCTGAGCTCAAGTTTGTCCTAGTCTCCATAGTGAGTCCAGGATAGCCAGAGCTACAGAGAGAAACTCACTCTTAAAAAGACATAAACAGTATCTACAATTATCTAGCCATGTTAAGAAAATTTTTTCAATAATTTACTTTTTATTTACTTTACATCCTTATCAAAACCCCACTGCTTCATCTCTTCCCAGTTCAGCTGTCACCTCATTACCCTCTCTCCTCTTCAGAGAAGGGAAGCCCCTATTGAGAACCACCCCACCTTGATACATCAAATACCAGAAGGACTAGCCACATCCTCTCCCTCTGAAGCCAGGTAGTCCTGGTAGAGGAAGAGAATCCAATGGTAGTCAACAGAATCTAAAACAACCCTGATTCCAATTGTTATGAAGCACATCTAATACAAATGTATAAAGAACCTAGGTCCAGCTCCTGCATGCTCTTTGGTTTGTGGTTAAGTCTCTGAGAGCCCTCATGGGCACAGGTTAGTTGATTCTGAAGGTCTTATTGTCCTGTCCTTGACTCTACCACATTACTCAATTCTATCTCCTACTTTTAGACAAGGCTTCTGAGTTCTGCCTGATGTGTGGCTGTAGATCTCTGCAGGATGAAGCCTCTCAGGAGACACTTATATAAAGACTTAGTCATTATTACATGGTGATTAGAAGGCACCTGGCTCACAGAGAAAATTCTCTGCTTTACCACCAATGTCTCCATCGTCCCTTATATCCATCTACACAATATAACCATGGGGACTTTTATGGTAATCTAATCTATGACATCATGTTAGGCATGGAACCTAACATTCCTCTTACTGATTACAAATCCCCAAAGGATTTTGTAAATTTTACATAAATTTTGTAAATTTATGGTCCCCTAACCATATTGCATCCACCCCTGCCTGGATGTTCAAGAGTCTCTCAGATGCCCACTTTTGTGGGACTTCCCATCCCTTGGGAACACTGCTAGACTACATTAGATGTAAAATTCACTGGGGCCTATATGATATTTTCAGCTAAACTCATACTGATTATGTGGAAGTATACCTCCCTTGATGCTCCCAATATTATTTCCTATGTTAACAGGAATCCCATTAGATTCCAATATGACTAGATTATGAACAATTGGGATTTATGTGGTCCCTTCTAATTGTCTTGACTTTCCAAAAAGGGAGCCATCTCTTTAATGGGACATATTTTCACATAAACCAGTAAGAGGTATGGACACAGGCAACACCAGTAATATGACTACTGGCAGCCAGATTGGTTGGAAAGCCAGCCCAGCCTGTGTCCAACCTCCCTTTTACTTTCCAGTCACTAATACCTCCATTGCCCGAGACAACCTTAACTGCTTTAATGAGAAATGTCTCCTGACTGCCTGCTAAATGGGGTATTCAACAAAGGCTATCCTGATGAGGGAACCAGCTGCCATTTGGATGCCTGGTAAATACCACCAACTTTCATGCCATCACTCTGATGGTCCAGTCTTACTTAAAACCCCTACTCCAAAGAATGAAGACTTTTGGTATTACAGTTGCCATCATTATAGATATCATTACAGGCATTGTCAGGGCAACAACAGCTGCTGTTGTCTTGACCCAGACAGTCACTAGGACAGAGACTGTCAACACTGTAGTTTCTAAGTCAGATGAGGTGCTGCAGGCACAGGGGGTATTAAATCAACATCTTTATCAAGCTATCCACATTTTACAACAACAGATTAACTTACTGGCAGAAGAGTTGGCCCTTGTTAGGGACATGTCTTTATTGGCGTGCAAACACATGTTTCACTCAATCTGCCTAACCTCTTACCAGGTAAATAATACCACTGAAGCCAACAACATTTGGCTCAATATCTCAAAGGTCAGACAAATCCCACAACTATTCTGTGTTGTTAAGGAGGTAACATAGACAACATCAATGCTGCCAGGGTATCTGTGGTCTACCTAGATATCAGATTCTTAGGAATAGTGTGGAACAATATTAAGAGGCTGTGTGACCCCTTGTGTATAGTCACTTATGCTATGATGGGAGGAATTGTCATACTAATTATTTTGTTTAAGTGTTTCATACAATATATCACCAGGCAGCAATGCATAAATACGGTGACCCTTGAGATGCTGATGGCTCTCGAAAATCCCAATTGCAGCCCCCCTAAGGAACTGATCAAAGCATGGATGGCAGAGATCCATGAGACTACCATGTAGGCTGTTCCTCATCTCCCCCTTGTGTGACATGCCTCCAGAGTGATATCTCTTTGAGAGCTGGCAGTCAATAATGGGTAAGATCCTAATAGACAAGACAATCAAAGATAGGCACAGTCCAGAATACTGGGAATCCTCCAGGGTGGTGTCAATAATGTCGAGGCAATGGTACCCCAGCTGCAACTAGTCTATCAAAATCTAAAACCATCTCTTCAAGAAAGACCTAATTGAAAAATTCCTGAGAGACCAAGAATTACTTTCGCAGATAATGCCAGTCAACTGGAAACTGCTGTTTAGAATAGAGACTTTCTTGGGAGCAATGGTTCATGGGTGGAGGAACTTGCAGGAGTGTTCAGATGAGCTTGCTGTAGGATGTCTCACCTGCTTCCAGAATCTGTGTTGTTGATTCTGCTTCACCTCTTATCCATCCCCCAAGGACAGGTAGGGTCAGTCATATTGGGTCATTCTAATTGTCACTTGGAGGAATATAGACTTAAATCTAATGATCTGACCCCAAATAGGTCAACCACACTTTTGGGTCAGACCTAATCCCAAGTGTGGTTGAGAAACACAAACTGGACTTCATGAAGAGTTAAAAAAAAAATCCCTCAAGGTTGGGTGAGTAAGAAAGTGAAGTCAGAGATGGTTGATATGACATATAACCTACTGGCTGATGGGATGATGGAATGCTAGGAATAAGAAGTAAAGTCAAGTAAAATATTAAATAAGCACAAAAGTACAAGTGCATGTTCTTGCCTAAAATGTATGTACTGAACTTTTTCTCTCATTAAACAGGGAGTGATTGCTTTTCAGGAATATAAATGAAATTTTGACCTCAGATATTACGGCTTGTGTTTTAGCTCAAAAATGGCAAAAATTCTTTTTTGTCTTTTCTATACTTAAAGTATACCAAATACAAGCAAATTTTTGGTAGATGTTTTATTTTATATTTTGTTCCAAATAAATCAAGTCTTCTATTCTTCTAATACCTTAGCAAGACTGCAAAGTAGGAGAAATACTGCATTTTTCTATATTCGATGTTGAATAATTTAACTACATTTTGGTTACTCCTTACTTTTTCCTCCAATTTTGTTCTACTTTGGCAGAGTAGATCATAAACTTATTATATTTGTTCTAGCAAAATTAAATTGAATTCTTGAACTATATAGAGCAGCTTGCTCTGCTCTCAGATCAAGAAGGGATAGGATCACATGAACAGAATACATTATGTAAGTCTGCAAGCAACCAAATATATGTTTTGACATACTCAAGCTGAGACTAATTTAATTTAAAATTGGTTTTCCAAGATTACATATACTAGACTATTTAGCATTCACTAATGATAATATAAACTGTACATAAAGTATTTCACACACATTTTATGTTTATTATTTTAAAATTAGAGAATGATATGATATTTCAAATGTTTCAGGTGCAACAAAATATACTAAAACAAAACTTCCTTGGAACCCTGTTATGATTTGATGGGAGGAAAGGCTGTCAAGTGTAGCTTGCTGGCACTCTCACGGGCTCATAAGTATGTGCTTTGAACTGAAACATGTTCTTTCCCATAACTAAAGTGCTGGATATATTGTACTGCCTGGGATTTTCTTTTCCTGTTTTGAATTTCATCTATATTTTGCTCTCTTATGCTTAAAATATGTGCATAATATAGGAAAAAAACAATATTATATCTACTTGGGGTAAAAAAGAAGTAAGTAATTTAAACTTCACAACACAAAAAATTTGATAAAAAAATCTATGCTGAAAATAGATGTACATGATAAGAGAAAACCCACCATTATATCCACTTAGGTGGAAAGAAAGTATTTAAAATTCATCACAAATAAAATACCTTTTATTAAAAATATTCTATGCTAAATACTAAAGATGATATTGTTTGACATCTGAATTGATTCAAACTTTCAACATACAGGGTGGGGTGTGTTTTTGTGTATGTGAAAGTGTGATTATGTGTCTCTCTGTGTGTTAGTGTATGTGTGTGTGTGGCTGTGTGTGTGTGTGTGTGTCTGTTAACTGTCTTGTTACATTACCAACAGGGCATCTGTGATCTACAGAAAGAACTGATATCTGGTACTCCTATTCCTGATGGGAGGCAAATTTGTGAGCTTTGGTCTGTTGTATTTGGGATGTCTACTACTGGGATGTGGACCCAGAGATCACTTGCTGAAGTTGTAGTTTTATAGTGAAATTAGGAGAAAATGTAAATACAGAGAGAGATGAATCTCTCACAAATATTCATAATTTTAATTAATTAAATAGACAGATTTGAAACAGGATCAGAGAATAGATAATATGTCATGGTTCAGTATGTCCAGGAGCAGTCAACCACTTCTGAGAATGTCTAGACACACATACAGTTATCACCTGCACTATTCTGCCTGGGTATCTTCCTGGACAAGTAATGTGATTTTCCAAATGATTTCCAAAACTAAAACAGAAATAGACTGACTAAACATACAATAGATTCATCAAGGAGAAAACTGTTGTTAAGCTAAACTGAAAATTATCTACACAAGAGACTGATGGATAAAATTTTCTCAATATTAATAATAAAAAAATACAATTTAAATTAAACCAAACTTCCTATTGAAGAGCTGAGTTATTAATTACTCCCATTTAGCAGTCTTTGTTAGTTTTCCATGGGTGCAATCTGTGAGAAATCTTTCTCACACTTGAAGCACTTTTGCAGGTGGCCATAGAGGGGAAGAAGTTATACTAAGGTAAGGTAAGTTTGCAATGAACAAGCCAGGGCCAAGGAACTGCTCCACTTCACAGTTTCTAAAAACAGGAGAATGGAGGCAGCCAAATTTCTTTCTCTCACATTTATATATAATAGAACTATTAGATATTAGCAGCTAAACTTGAGGCAAGGCATCAGAAACACCAAACAACACTCTTTTGTTAACCTGCACAATGGTAAGTAACACTAGTAGAAGTAAAATATCAGGAGCTTCATTTACACATTTAAGTACGTCACGGACAGACTGGAAAAAAACAATCATGATTATTGGCAGGAAGGAGATGAGTACATGTGGAAAATAATATTTAGAAAATGTAAGTGCTAGTAAAGAGCAATAAAAGAAAAATATATTATTTAACATTCTTTACAAATCATGGTTTCCTTCAGGATGCTTACTTCCAAGTACATTCATAAGGTAACTCTTCCTGATCATAATAAATACTTACATGCAATCAGAGGCACTGATGCACTTAAAACATTGATGGAATTATGGCACAGGGCACAGTGATTGCAGAAAACACAATGCTTTGAGGAAGGCTAGAAGGATGACTATCATAGTTTGATGTGACTTCAATCAACCTTGTGGGCTTAGTGACTAAATAAGCAGAATGTAGAAGAGGAATGCACAGCCTGATGGGTGAAAAAATTCATTCCCTTTCAAATTTCTATTCAGGCAAACTTAAATGTTTTATTGTGGCATGACACTGAGATTTCA
>JADRCC010573401.1:0-14844 GCA_019843855.1 Hylomyscus alleni | reverse complement strand
AAAAAAAACAAACAAACCATAACTTTAATTTATGGTTCTGCTTTCTGAGATATCGTTTAATCACTCCCCTGGAGGATGAGGAACCAGCTAGCAGCTTTAGCTGTCCATCTCCTGACAGGAGGAGACTCAAGCCCTCTAGGGAATGTGGGAAACAGCAAGAAGCAGAAAATGGACCTGGCCCAGCAAGCCGGCACCTTGGAATATACAAGTAAATGTTGAGGGGCCTCTTATGAAGGGTGAATAGAAGAAGGTATGCTGACCCACTTCTCTTCATGAGCCAAACCAGACAGAGTTCAAACCTTTGAACTGCAATCTCCCATTAGGTGTGGCTCGGCCTTAGGCCCCTGGCGTTCAGTTTAGGCAGAAGAGAACCAGAAGGCTTTCTTGTGATTGCACAAAACAGACATGGCATAAATCAAAGTTTACGTGGCTTTCTCAATTGTATTAATAGGACGTTTCGTTACCTTTCTGAGTATCTAAATTTGAGCTTAATAAAAATAAATGGGCCTGTGCGGTGACTCTACACCAAGGGCTGCTTCGGATGTCAGTAGAAAGGCAAATTCCTTCCTCCTGGGGTTTATACGCTACTGGGAGGAAAGCAATCAAGAAATAACTATATATCATGGTATGAATATCACAGAAAAAGAATAGAAGCAAGAAAATTAGTTAGGGATGCTCGGCTGGGCTAGGAGGCAAGCTGCCACTTCATGATTAGCTGGTAGGTGCAGCCTTCATTCTTCCCCATCAGGTTGGGTTTAAGCACAGGTCTGCAGGGCAAGATGATATGAGGGGTGGGCAGAGAGCAACCTGCTCGGGAAGAGTGGTGGGCACTGCCTTGTGTGGCACACAGTTATAGCTAAAGAAACACAAGTTCTCCAGTGTGTGGAGAACAATACCAGAGGAGAACCAGAAGATGGGATGACCCGAATGGTAAGGAGAAAAGGCAGCATTGTTCACCGGGCTGGCCTCACTGTCCTCTGAGGACTCTGGCTGTCCTGAGTGCTGTCGAAAGCCACGGTTATGTTTCTGAGCAAAGGGGGACAGCGGTTCCACTTTCAGCAGCCATGGCCATCTTTCAAAATTAAACTGGACATGGTCACATCATTCTTAAGAAAATAAAATCTCCCCAAAGGAAAAGCAAATAACTGCATTCAAACATCCGGCCTATTTGCTGTCTCAGAAAAAGTGGTATTTTTTGATATATATATATATATATGTATATATATATAATCCCAGTAGAGGCTGGTATCACCTTCTTGGTTTTCTTCTTTCCTATGGTAGCTGATCTGCTTGGTTATATCACAGCATGATATCGGCCTGATAATTCAGCCACTGATTCAGATGCATGCATGAGTGTGGGCGAGTAAGACTGGCTAGGTGTCGCACTGCTCTTATGGTTGTGGTTGTGGGCCTTTTGAAGTCCAGGTTTCACAGCCTTGAACCTAGTAATTAATGACTGTGATAGGCTGCCCACTGCAGTGAAGGATGCCCCACAGCATGCCTCAAAGACGCCAGCAAGAGTAATCGCAGTTGTTATACTAAAAAAATTACTTCCACGAGTTGTCAAATGTTCCAGAAAAAAAAGGGAGAGAGGAGAGGGGCCAAAGTCCCTGAAGGCTGAAAAACAAATATAATTATCTAAAAAATGAACGAGCTGTTTCATATATAAAGTTTACTTTAAGCATATCCAGAATAAAACTAATCTAAGAAACGTATGGTAATTGCTCTTTATAAAACTTTTTGTTAATTAGTTCCCCCATCTGTCTACAGTCCTTACTATAACCTAATTACACTATAATGGTGGTGGGCTCGCCCACATTCACTGTCTGCTGTATGTCATGGGCTCAGAGCATATAGATTCATACTCTCTCTATTTCTATGCACTTTTATGTCATAGAAGTAAAACACAAATGTGCACACAAATTTAAACAACTGAGCCAATTTGAAGTGGACAATTAGCAAAGGCGTGGAATAGAGAATGAAACATACTAAGCCACAACTGGAAGGTTCTGTTTCTGCATTCGTTATCTCTACTGAGAATCTAGCTTTCAGTCTTGGCCCAGGAGGGACAATCATACCATTCTCCACCCACTTCCATTCTGAAGAGAAAAGTACAAAAGGTGAAAGCTCACAGATGGTGCCAAGAGGTCACAGATGAGAAGTTTAAACAGGTAGGTGTGTGTGTGTGTGTTTCTATGGTCCACTAAGAAGGGTATTTTTCCAGTCCTTAATAATAAAAATTCAATCATGTTATTCACTCATCTAAATTTCTACTGTCTCACGACTTTGTTTCCCTCCTTTGTTCTCTATTAGACGGATGAACTAACTTCCCCAATTAGAAACCACAGGGAAATCCCCCCTCTCATTTGTCACAGTGTAACCTCTGGCCAGGCCCTCCTGAAGTTACACCTATAAAGACACAGCAGCATCTCTGGTCCTTTTGCCCTTGTCATCCTAGCTGCCACACTATGATTCAGGACCCAACATGCCTCCACATCGAGAATAAACTCCAAAGGCTTTTCAAATGCTCTCTCTACACCACTTCCCCTGATCCCAAACACTTTTGCTTTTTACTACCAATGCATTTTTCTGAGAAATTGACCCTCTCTAAATCTTTAGTAAATTGATTAGTTTCTATAGATTCAAGATCAAATCCCTTCCCTTAGGAGGTTGAAATTTTCCACTATTACTTCCAGTGAATCTCCATGGCCTAGAAGACAATCATTCCTCGGGAAGGATTAGGACTTTCACAACTAGTAACTTTAATACTCTTAGCCTGTCTTTCCTGCTTCAGTAGCACCCAGTTAAAAGCTTCATGATACAATGTAACTGTACTGCATTATGGCTGTATAAGTAACTATTGGCTTGGGATCAAGGAACATGCCTTGGCCATCTTCCTGGTTTTTCAATACTTTAGCTTAAGATTCTGACTTGGCTAACCACTGGACTCAGTCAAACCGACCCTATCGACTGAAACAGTTGACAACTTCTAAAACTGTTTATACAGTTTCATTCATTCACCTTTTGCTCATTTGTACCATTACTCTTACAAACATAATTTTCTCTAATTACAAAATCAAATGTGTATATAAAACTCATCTAATGGTAGCTAATAAATTATAAACAAAATAACGAGTAGGGTAAATTGTAATTCTTTTAGAAGTATTTAAAAAACATCTTCAGAGGTAATCAAAATAAACATTGTTTCGCAAAGTTCAAGGCATATAAAAATAGGTAAGATAAAAGTTGGGATGTAGGTTTTTTTAAAAAAATAAATGTACAATACAAATGCATATAAATAAGCAAAAACACTGATGCTGCAAAGATAATAATTATGGATGTGCTTGTAAAGCAATATTTATAGAATCTAAGATTCCTCGTAGATAACTGCGAAAACAACAAACAGCCCACTGGTTTCTCAGAATCAGAGATGAAAGACAAACACTTCAAAGTAATATGTTCACAAACTTTCCATCTTTCCCGATTTTCCAGCTATATTCATTTCTTATTATTTTTAAAAGATTTAGTGGGTAAACTCATTACTAAAAATCTAAAGTTTGAAAAATGAATTATAAAAGCTCTTAAATTCCATTAATATAATCAAACTCTTACCAAATAATTTTTTTTTTGTCTACTCATGAGTAATAAATTTAAATTACCACTTAAGCAAAGCACATGAAAGAGTACTTAAGGACAGGACCTGAAGTCTTTCCTCGGAATAGTTCTATTTCCTTCAGGGCAGGCCTTTGGTCTTTAAGCTAAGTGCTAAACGTAACTTTATATAAAATATCGAGACTCATAAGTTCATGGCAAGTTAATCCAACCTGAATCCGATTTTGTTACCCAGTGCACTGTGATTCAAATTCAAAGGCAAAACTGTCTACCTATGGAGCATTCCTAAGAAAATAAAACCCCATCCTTAAATTTATTATTAGTAAATTTATTATTAGTAATAAATATATAGAGCTACTTTTCCCAACACCGCAACTTTTCTACCATAATGAATGACAGCTAGCAAAATGTCCAAAACCAAATACTGTAGTCGTATGTTAAAGTACATTTTCAGAAATTACCTCAACACCCTAAGATCAGCTGGCCACGGTGGCACACATCTCTAATGCCAGCACTCAGAAGACAGATGGTCCAAGACAACCTGAGCTTCACAAAGCAACCTGGGCACACAGTGAGGCTTTGTAAGAGGATTTAAAACTTAAACATGCCTATAAATTAACAAGCCAACACTCTCCTGAGTGCTTTGGGTAGTTTAAAGATGATCCTGTGCTTGCACGGTGCATTCTGCCAATAGTTGTGACAGACTATTCAGCGTCACAGAGGAACTCCATCCTGACTTTTCCCCACCAGGGTAAGAACCATAGTGTTTTGTCACTAGTTCTGTAAATACTATACAATATCATATCAGATGCGATTGTATCTTCTTTTCTTAGTGTTTACTGCTTTCTGATCAATATGTAGTCCATTTTTACTAATCAAAGAGGAGAAAATAAAAGACTCTCACAACATGTAAAATACAGAATATTTCGCAGGTCAATGTGGTCACCTAAATGACATGGCAAATTTGTCTCCAAAATACTAAACTGTGTTACTGAAGTGCACTTGCTTCTATAGAATCTGTGTTAATTATTAGTATTTAAATAATCTAATTCTAATGCTTCCCCTCTGGTAAAAGGGTCTGAAGATAAAGACCCAAGTCAGTAATTTCTCTAGGAAAGAGAACTAGTCAGAGCGAGGAGAACAAAGAGAAAGGCTGAGGACTGATGGAAGTTGCTACCCACTGACTCTAAACCGCACCACTGCTTTGTAATACAGGGCATTTTTTTTCTCTGTAACTTTACAAACAATCAACCGCCTCTGTTGTTTCTCTGGTGGGAGAGGGGGGAGTGGTGGTGATGTCTTGTTATGTAGCCTAGGCTGGCCTCAAATGAACAGCCATCCTTTGTCAGCTTCCTGAGTGCTGGGGTTACAACTACATGCTAGGGGGGCTGGAGACATGTTATTTCAAAGGTCCTAAGTTCAAATCCCAGCAACCATATGGTGGTTCACAACCATCTGTAATGAGATCTGACACCCTCTTCTGATGTGTCTGAAGATAGCTACCATGTACTTATTTTTAATAATAAATAAATCTTTAAAAAAACAACAACAACAACAACAACAAAAAAAACCAACTACATGCTTCCATGCTTGGCTAACCCCAACCATTTCTGTGTAACTCAGTGAGCCCGGCTTTTTAGAAAAATACAAAAGGGAAAAAAAAAAAACTCTTTATCTACAAAGAAACAAGTAGCTTCCTGTTCAGATGAATAGATTACCAATTTAAAAGATTTTAGAATGTCACTGAATATATAACTTTTATATTCAGATTGCCTTTGTAACTAAATGGGCTGCATAAAAATAATGATGAATTTCACTTTTATCAAGAACTATAAAAAGGCATAACGCTGGTATAATACTGCAGACAGGGAAGAAGGGAGGGAGGGACTGGTAAGGGAGGGAGCAGAGAAGAAAGGAGAGTAGAAGAAATTAATGGAGGGAGGGAGGGGGGAAGGCGCAAGGGGATACGGAGGAGAGAGAGAAGGAGACAGGAAGGTTGGGGCTGGACAAAGCAAGGGAGCAGATAAAAAACATATCTTTGTGAGGAGGAAAAAGTCTGTTTTTCACATTTGTTGGAAAAAGAAAATCATTTATTATTCAGACAGTAATATATTATAGGATACAATTTAGCCTTCATGCCAAATAATCAAGACGAAAGCATGAGATTTAGTCAAATAAAAGTTAAACATAAGTCAAGAACACTTTACTTTTTATAATACTAAATAATATGTGAGCTTTTTCCCTGTCTGAAGGTGCTAGAGAAAGTAGCTAAGTAGTAAAAAATTATTCCCTCTGTACAAATAAAATGTGACTATTAGAGTAATCAATAACAAAGGAAGAAGTCATGTGTAAAAACTGTGTGTTACATGTTGGAATGGATAAAAAGAAGGGTTTTTATCATTTTTATTCGTTTTCTTACAGACCAATCAGGATTTAGTCAACTCTGCCTGCCTTCTCTGTGCCACTTTCATTCAAAGAGTTCAAGGCAAGATTTTTTAGTAATGACAGTAACATTTCGGTGTGATAGTCACAGTGTCTCAAAGCACTTCTCCCCTGCACAACCTGAGGATTCTGGAAGACAAGTACCCCAGCAGAGAAGAACAGAAAATGGGATTTACAAATTGGATGAAGTGATCTGTTACAACAGCAAAAAGATAAAGAAAAAAAGGTAATATTGTCTTGTGGAAGTTTGAGGGATTGTACATTACAAAGACCAGGAAGATGGAGGCCTAGCCTGAACTGCTCTCTTCCTGGGCAAGCTCAGGAATCGTCCTCATTTGTTTGCATGATAATTTGCATATTTTACAAGTCAGACCATTTTAACACAGTGACAAACACACTCCCTTGATCCAACCCTAGAAAGTTCTTTTACAAAAGGCCCTCCTTGGACCCTTGCACATGACCCTTCCTGGGACAATCTATGGCTAAAGAATTCTTTCAATCACTCTATCGTTAGAATGCAGCTCACTTCTTCCCCATAATGCAGCAGTGTTGCAGCATTTTCTCTGTCCAATCACATTAGAGCAGTGACAGGCCTGTGATTGGACAGGAATAGAGAGGTGGAGCTAGAGTTGGGGAGAAGAAAGGTCTGAGGGGAGGAAGAGCAAGATCTTCATCATGGAACCAGACAAGGAGGACGAGTCAGACCCCGCCTGATTATAACCAGGCTAAGGTTTTTTACAATGTTAAATTAATTGGGTCAAAAATATCGTCTTTATTATTTGGTTCTGAAATTTTTGTGTTGGCATCTTGTAAATTGTGATCTTACTATTATATAAACCTGACTGGATATTAAAGCCTCAAGAGTCATTACCTACCTGGTTCCAGGCGCAGGCTAGATGAATGATTATGGGGGTGTGTAAGGCATTGCATGTGAGCGAGATGTTGCAAATAGCTGGGAGAAAATAACAAGAGCCCGCTGGTGATGCCAGATGGTACTGGATAAAGAACGTGGCACAGAGGGTAAGAGATTTGTCATTGCAGGGTGGATTCATTTTTTTTTTTTTTTAAATAATTCCCCCAACACAGAAGTCCTGAGTAAAATCTGCTTTCCTCTCTAACTAGCATCTAACTCCTTTTTTGTTTTGTTTAACAGGACCTGATCGATCTCCACATACCCAATTACCCTACATCAATTGCAAGCAGAGAAGGAATCGTTCTGACACTGTTTACACACTCAGATGCCAAGCTAAGAAGCAAAGGCACCCTCTCTCTTGACCACTCCTTCTTTACCTTTGTGACAGCCTAGGTTACTGCTAGTCCAAACTCACTAGTCTCCACGCACTCAACAATTCTCACAAAATAGGTAAAGTGATTAAAAAAAATGCACACAGGGGAATGGTCAAAGTTAGCCATGCATAAGATTCGTTATAAAAAGCCTGAAACATATAAAACAAAAATTACAGACTGTTTCCACTGGTTTCTTAATTAGCCGTCATATTTTTTCTAAAATCATTCTTAAGTATTCATATTACTTTTATAATTAAAAAAAAACATTGTTTTAAAAAAGCACTGAAAAGATGTTGTTTCATAAAGTATCAGTGTAGGTCCATTTAAAATGTTTCCCTTTAGTGAAAAATAAAATAAAACACTTTTAATTGCTGTAAGTTCTCAAGACTTGAATCTTTGGTGATAGTGCCTTTAATCGTAAAACTGAGAGGAATAGAAGATGAGTTCCAGGCCAGCCTGCCTACATAGTGAATTTCAGACCATGCAGTGATATCCTATCGAGGAAGAAAAAGGCAATGAGAAAAAAAGTGAAAAACAAAAATCTTCACAGGGGGAACAACTGTTAAAAATAGTGCCTGTGTTCTTGAAGTTTTAAAATACAACAGGTTTTAAATGATAAAATAAATAAGGCAGTAAAAAAGAGCAAGTAATGAATAGAGGTTAAGAATCTTGTAAGACATTAGGAGCTACCGGGCAATCCAGAGCCCTCCAGACTTCCCTGTGCAGTCTAGGACCCCAGAGAATTCAGAAAGCTTTGTTCCCAGCTCCCCTGGCTATTGTCTCCAGGTAGTTCAGGTGCTCCTTCATACTCATTCATTCATTCATTCATTCATTCGCTGTTGTTTTGAGACAGGTCTTCCTATACAGCTTTGCTGGCCTGGAATGCAGAGGAATTTGCCTCTGATTCCTGAGTGCTGGGATTAAAGGCCTGTGCCACCATGAGCTTTCTTGTTTGAGGCATCCTTCCTTTGCCAGCTACTGACTACTTCCTGTGATAGCTGCTAGTGCCTTTTGTAAGTCACTGTTCTTCACAGAAGTTAATACAAGAGAGTCAGATAAGGTAATTGAGGGACATTAAATTGAGTAAAGCAAAAATCCAATCACTCCTACTTCGTCCACTTAGAAAACAAGTGTTCGTGGAATTCAGTGGGCAAGGTTCAGCCTTGGGGGTTCTCCCCTTAGCTGTTCTCTCCTTGTGTCTGCCTGTCTATCTGTCTCCCCTCCCCTCCCCACCCCACCCCTTGTTTATTATAACTATCTGCTAGCTCCAACAGGCCAAATGACCGGCTTCTTCTCATCTCCATTCAGAATGATGTGGCCCTGCCCATCTCTGTGCATTGCAATCCCTCCATGGCCCAGGGTAAGAAGTGAGAGCAACTGAGTTGATAAAAGCATAGTTCTCCTTTCCATCCTAGACCATCAGCAGCTGACAACTCCTAATCACACACACGCAAACTGTAGTTCCAAACATTGCCGAACATTGGCTATGTTTTTTTTTTCTTTTCTTTTTTTTTTTTTTTTTTACAAATCTCATTCAAGTTTCACATGAATATACATATCTTTTTTTTTTACACTGTTTTTCTATACAGAATTGATACTCCTTGAAAAACTATAGCTACAAATTTTAAAACCACGTGCTTGTTTTATTTGTTGTTGTTGTTGTTTTTAACTTTTACAACTTTTCTAATTAGGCAAAAGGTTATCCTTTTATATCAGAGGCATCCAGAGGAAAACTGATAACTAATATATCAGATTCCAAAACATGCAGTTACAATAAAGTAAATAACAGATAATCAGAGATTACCTGATTTTAATTTCTAAATTATACCCAGCAAGCTCATTGGCTAATGTGCAGTCACTCTTTAGCACTACAGGAAACGTGCAATGTTTATTTCATTACTACACTCATTTCTACACACACAAAAAAAGTTAAGCTAATTATTTGAAATTTTTAAAAATTTTCACTCTTGCTTCACAAATTGCATCAAAAAAGGATGACTTAATAAACATATACACATGAAAACGTCTGGATAAAATGTAACCATGATCAAGAGACTAGAATCTACTTGTTACCAGTTGTAAATATTCTAGTTACTGAAATGAGTGCTTTTACTGTAGTTTCATACAGAACACATAACAAATATCATTTATGATATCTGAAAATATTTCCTCACCAATATTGGGGTGCTTCAAGAGACGGCAGATTCTAGCTTCCCTTTCCAGTTTCTGGTGATCTGTTTAAAAAGATAATAAAAATAAATTACAAGAAAGCCAAAAGCAATCAGTAAGTCGTAATGAGTAGCATACAATTGACATCAAGCCTTTGTTCTTACTTACGCTTTGATTCCTTTTAAAAACAGTGATCATGTGAAGTTGTATTTAGGTGAAAATGTAGTTTGTATTGGCTTGTTGTTTGAGTTACAGAAAGTAGCAGAATTCACAAGTGGAATGTTGGGCATGGTAGGGTTGGCACAGAATAACAACACTCCATGTCTCAACCTCAAGTAAAAAGCACTGAACTTCATTTAGTATTTGATATTATTTGGGGGTTTTGAGTCCGTTAATTTTGTGAGGCAGATTCTCACTCTGTACTCCAGGCCAACTTAAAGCTCATGATCCTCCTGCCTCACTCAGCCTCTTGTGTGCTGGGATTTTGGATATTCATTACACCTGGAATCAGTTAGTATGAGTAAATCTGTAGGGGATGAACACCTGAAGACAGGAATCCACAGGTTACAGTGCTCATAGCTCACTATAGTTTACCCTAGGAACAAAGGGATTCCTGTGTGGTCTACTGTTCTCCCTACAGTTGCTAGTCCAAATTCCTATGAGTGTTCTTCCACCAACAGCAGGAACTTCCAAAAATCTGCATCTCCTGCATAGCTCTGCCTTCTTCTGCCTGCTTACCATATTTTTCAAATTATGTAGGTATACTACATTTTTCTCAGGAAAAAAAAATAATGAAAAGAGAGAATCTATTTTACATCTGACCTTACAAGTAAGGACATAACTTAATTGGCTCTTCAAATAATTATTAATATGGGCTTTAATACTACACCAAATTTCACATATGGTAGTGTTTTGTTGTTGTTTTAAGCTTACATGTAATGTGAAATTTGAAATCAAATCAAATTATAAGCTCTATCAAATGGGGTATAAAAAGATAGGTTCTACAGTTGAACACCACTGCCTTGAGACATTCAAACTTCAGCAATGCTCCTGGCTATTTCTTTCGCATTCATGATACAACACATGTCAACACATACACACAACTATTACCAGCTGGTTTCCAAAAGGCAAATAGGGTCTTAGTTTTGTTGAAAAATGCATTTGACCTTATACATCTGCTGAGAGAAGTCCAGGAGATCCCCAGATCCATATTTTGAGAATTGCGAGCTCATAACTATCAATGTCTGTTGCACTCTCCTGAAGTTTTTGAAAAAAACAATGTGTGTGCACACATGTGTGTATGTCTTCGTGTGTACATGCATATGCACACTAGGAGTAAAGCAGTGTGTTCATGAAGTGGACCCATTGCGTGGAGAGGCTGCCTTCAAACAGTGTCTCTAGATTGCCAAATAACAGTCTCCCCTACCTAAAACAGTGTATCTAGAAATTCTTCAAGCCTTGAATAAATCCTAACTCTTAGCTATTTAAAAACATATAAGTAAACACAAAAGATTACACAAAATTTTGGAAATGCACTTATTAACATAATTTTAAACAAGAAAATGTTTCATGTGAAGCATATGGAAGATATATGCTTACAAGATTTATAATTTCATCACTGAGGTAAGAATATACAAATAGATGCTAACCATGTGACATACAGAAATATAAAATGTGAAATATGTGTAATTATATACTGATAAAGGAAGAAAAACGAGTAAGAAAAAGAGAACTTTACAGACAATAACTTTTATGTAGTTTTAACCACAGAGAGAAGAATAATTACAGGTTTACTTTTACTTATTTGTTTAATTTTTGTTTATATGGC
The DNA here is from genome assembly GCA_019843855.1 of Hylomyscus alleni. Classification (NCBI taxonomy): domain Eukaryota; kingdom Metazoa; phylum Chordata; class Mammalia; order Rodentia; family Muridae; genus Hylomyscus; species Hylomyscus alleni. The sequence continues at coordinate 3,506 of JADRCC010573401.1, read as the reverse complement.
AGGCCTGAAAGCTGTTATGTAGAACAGGATGACCATAAATTTCTGGCTGACCATGAACTTCGAGCAATCCTCCTGCCCTAGCCTCCTGAACACTAGGATGAGAGGCATGGGCCACTACACTTATCTTACTGATTTTTATCATGTCAACGATTATTGGCAGAGCTGCTGCCTTGCAAATTTCGTATCCTGAAGTCTTCATTCCCAGACCTTCAAAAGTGACTACAGTTGTAGATAGAATGTTTTAAAAGGTAATTAAAACAAGGTCAGAGGTGTGTGCTCTAATCCAGTATAGCTTGTGTCTATGCAAAAAAGAAAAATAAACAAAAAAAAAAAAAAAAGACATTGACACACATGCAAGAAAAACAGTGTGGAGATAGGAAGACAAGTTTGGTATCTACATGCCAAGGAGAGAAGTCGCAGAAAAAAAAACATGCCTTTGTGTTTCCCTAATTGGTTCTTCTTCTTTTTTTTATTTCCAGTAGATTAAATTTTTAAATTTTTTTTAGATATTTTCTTTATTTATATGTCATATGATATCCCCTTTCCCAGTTTCCCCTCCCAAAACAACAACAACAAGAACAAACCCCTGTTCCCTCCCCCCTCCCCCTGCTCACCACCCCACCCTCTCCTGCTTACTGGTCCTGGCATTCCCCTACACTGGGGCATAGAACCTTCACAGGGCCAAGGGCCTCTCCTCCCATCGATGACTGACTTGGCCATCCTCTACCATACATATGCTGCTGGAGCCATTAGTCCCACCACGAGCAGAGACTGAAGGAAGGACAAGCCAGCCTGATTTAGCTGTCTCCTCTGACAGTACCCGACTAATACAGAAGTAGAGGCTCACAGCCATTGGACTGAATACAGAGTCCCCAGTGAAGGAGCTAGAGAAAGGACCCAAGGAGCTGAAGGGTTTGCGGCCCCTTAGGACGAACAACAATATGAACTAACTAGTACCCTCAGAGCTCCCAGGGACTAAACCCCCAACCAAACAGTAATTGGTTCTTGATTAGGTCAAAAAAGAAGGCAAGAGCCAGTTGCTGGGTGAAGGGTAATGATAGTACTTCTGGGTCCCCGGAGGAACAAGAGACTTGAGGGAGGAGAAAGGTTTTGTTTTTGTTTGTTTGTTTGTTTGTTTGTTTGTTTTTGCTTTTTTCAGGCCAGGCTTTGGAACAAGGAGAAAACAGTAGTCATGTAAGATCTTGGGGAAATTAGAACTGGTGGCCTCCACCACCAGTGGTTAACCCAGGAGGTCTTCGGAGGCTGGCTGATTAGACTAGCTGATATAGGTTAGCTGATAAGGTTAGGGCAGGAGATTCTGCACCCAGCAATTGTGCTATCTGACAAGTTCTAAATTAAGAAAGTCGCCTAGTGTTTTTCTTCCGTGGAGCTAAGGTGGGCAGAGTAAGAGAGGAGCCAGTGTAGTGCGGACAGCAGACCCTGGCTTTCCCGGATGGGGGGTTGGTTGCAATCAATCCTGAGCTAAGCCGGGAGGAGAGAAATAAAGGTGAAAGTCATCTTCTTATTTATCCTAAGCATGGGAGATATGGTCCAGGTCTGTCATCTTCTGTTGGAGGGAATTAAAATATTGGACTGGCTCTATTCTGACACGAAAAGTCACAGACAGCAAGAGGCCAATGTAGAGGACGCTCCTGTGGTCTGTCCACCACAGCTCGCTTTCCAGCATTGCAGTTTTGCATCTTTCACTCTGTTAGCAGCTTCACTGACATGTTTGCTCACACTAGTCATTAAGCTCTGGATCTCCCGTGAATCATCAGGCATTCTGAACTCTCCTGGGTGCATGTTTTGACATTCCAAAAAAAAAAAAAAAGATATAATTAAATCCTAGCTTTCACTACAATGAGATTTTTATAATAATAGATATGCATATCACCTGGTGTGATTCAAATTTATCATCAAGTTCACAATTTTACTTTTTAGACGGAGTACGCAAGTGAGGAGGAGGGCTTCTTTCAAAAGCACATATCTGCATGGATAAATTCATATCCATTTAGTTTCATTTACTTTTAATCTGGTCAGCAGCAAAACTCCTACCTTCTACCTCACTATTCCCAGCACTCACAACTACAACAACAAAAGACAAGGATGTTTATAAACGGCAAGAAACTCGCGATACTATTTGATGATTTTGGATTACTGAGATACTGCCTCTGGTAGCCATGCTGACCTTAAATTCACTAGTGAGCTGGAGTTGATCTTGAACAAAAAGGAAAACTTGAAATCCAGACCTATTGAAGCAGTGGCTCCTTTATATGTTCAAGAATAAAAGTTTAATATTATGCAAAATATTCTAAAGTGAGTGCTAGCCCTCAACCACTTCCCCACTGCAACAGAGGCACCATGGAAACTGTACAATGCAACAGCTTGCCTATCTGGCTCTGCCAAGAAATTAACTTTCACTAATAGCAGGATTCTGAGCATAAGTTTTTGGTCCCCTTTGCATAAATAGCAAAATATTGAACTGTACGGGAAAGAGTTGTCATTGATGCTGTACTTTGTTTTGTGTTGTTGTTGTTAATGCCAATTGCTAATGCCATCAATTGGTTATCATCCAGTGCAGCCCCTGGGGGTCTTGGGTAGGACAATCCACAGCCCATAGAACAGAGTATCTTAGGGTAGTGTTGAGGGGCAGCTGGGCAGAGGAAGAGTTTGGTCTTCTGTCATGATCAGTTACTGTCCATCTTACCAACACATCCACATACTTACATACACAGCAAAAACTATATTCTTAAGTGAATGTATGGCCTGAAGACGGCTGGAGTTTGCTACAGCCAAAAGGGTTTCATTGTCCCAGCTTTGCGTCCACACAAAGAGAAGCTCACTCTTAAATAATTTTATACCCAATCTATGAAACTGTTGATGTTTCAACCATCTGGTCCATGAAAACAAAGGTCTGAATACCTACCTCCATCACCACTCTCTGTCTACCAGCTTTAGCCTGGGGAGCACTGGAGCCTGCGTTCCCTTCACTTGCTGCCCAGGTCCTTGGCTTCTGAGATCCTGTGCTCTAGTCAGTCTGGGATCCATCTCTTGTCTGTTTGAGCTCAAGTTATCACTGCTCCTCCGGTGTCTGTATTTCAATTAGCCCAACTCCAATTCCAGTTCTGTCATATTTGTTCAGTTGCCAAGCAATCACAGGCTCAAGTGAGAGAAGACACCCCTAAGTCTTAGGAAGGGAACTAAATGTGTCAAGTGAGCCATTCCCAGAAGGGGAGAAGGCTTTAAATTACTTTAAATGTTATACTGTTGCTAGTGGTCACTGCACGTCTTCCTACTTTTAAAGTTTTGCTGTCTGACAGAGACCATCACAGACAACCAGAACAAATCAAAACAGTCGTACAGCCCAGTCTCAACAGATACATCTACTAAACACTTCTGTACCTCAAGCTGGAGGAAGAGAAATCAGAAAGAAAGTAAGAACCAGAGGATCAAGAAGTTTGCTAGGAAACTGTCTCCTACTACTGTCAAAAGCTGCACCATGAAGT
>JADRCC010573396.1:0-10968 GCA_019843855.1 Hylomyscus alleni | reverse complement strand
AGAACCAGGCATGGTAACATATGCCTATAAAGCTAAGTGGAGATTTAGAAGTTTTGGATCATCTGTGACTACACAGGAAGTTTGAGATCAGCTTGGTCAACCTGAGCCTCTACCAAGCTCGTCTCAAGAACAAAGCTAGAAGAAAGAACATTTTCACCATAAACAATGATAAATGCCCAAACAGACAAGGTAAGGATTTAAACATTATATAAAGCACACATGGACATAATTTTATATTCAGCCCACCTCACTCTTTAAGCCATCTTAGACCCTTCGAAGCCTCCTTTCTGTATCTGCAAATACTTAAGTGTGGCAAGAATGGTAATGACACAGAGGCTAGCCTGGTGCTGCCCTTGCACAATCAGCCTGGAAGCAACACTCACAGGGAGGCCTGTTGCATGTGAGTAAGGAAGAGGCCCAAGAGCAAATGCTGGAACCTGACTGCAGGGCCCTCCCCACCTTACTCTGCCCTGAAAATATACAGGATTTTGTAGTCCAGGGATTCTTAGAACTAATCCAACGTGACAGTTTGCATGACAAATGATCAACCTGTTACAGATTACAAAAGCCTATTTCAAGTGCCCACATATGAAGCCTGAGAGATAGCACTATATATAATTATTCTCAGTTAATCCTCTACCCTGTGACGAGTAGACACATGTCTATGGATGGGGAGCTGGTCTCGGAAATGAAGCGCTGGGTTGAGCTTGCAGGTCCATAAACAGTCATGAAGGATGCACATCTGGAGGGGCTTCCTCATCACTAACCCAAAGCTGCTTTCTTCTCTCATCTCACTCCCTTTGTCTTGCTTCTTGCTTACTTACCTTAGTCCCAGCACTACCTGCTCTAATATCGAACATATGCTGGGGCAGAAACATGGCTTAGCTTGCAAGATGCTAACCCATCTTCCCAAGGACCCAGGTTCAGTTCCCAGCACCCGTGTCAAGTGGCTTAGAACAACCTCTAACTCCAGCTCCAGGCAATCAGATACCCTCTTGTGGTCTCATGGCAAGCACACAGAGACACAGAAAAAAATTAATAAATTTTTTCTTTTTAATCAGGCATATGGAGTGGTGGGAGGTGCCTCTAACACTTGGGAGGCAGAGGCAGGTGAATCTCTGTGAGTTCACGGCCAGCCTAGTCTACATAGCAAGTTCCAGGCTATCCAGAGCTACATAGTGAGGCTCTGTCTCAAAAAACAAAATAAAGCCAGGCAGTGGTGGCTCATGCCTTTAATCCCAGCACTTGGGAGGCAGAGGCAGGCAGATTTCTGAGTTTGAGGCCAGCCTGGTCTACAGAGTGAGCTCCAGGACAGCCAGGGCTATACAGAAAACCTTGTCTCAAAAAACCAAAACCAAAAAAACAAAAACAAACAAACAAACAAAAAAAACAAAATAAAATATCAGACAGTGCCCTTAAACAAAATAATAAACTCCTGAGGCAGTGACGTTGGTGAGTCTGTAGCAATTCACAAATGCAACGTGAGTAAGCAGAGGCGAAAGTGCCCATGACAACCTGCCATCTTCAGAAGAGAAAAAAAGAGTGGGCCAGAAAACAGGTTTAGTATGGGAGAGAGAGCTGACAAGGACCACTGATAAGCATTGAGCCTTTGCTCCTTCAAAGTCTCTAGGCACCAAGTACAGCTAGCACACCAAGGTTGGTCACTCATGCTCAGAGAAAGGAAAAAAAATCCATTTTCCCCAAGTGGCTTATATTATCACCCAGAACGAAAGCCTCATTCCAAATAGATAGATCACGGAGCCCAGGGGCAAGCTTGGTGTCACTCAGAGCTGGTGAGGTTTGTAGCCTGCCTGCCTAGAGAGTCAGTGCAACACCAAGTGCCCAGCACACAAACCAAGCAACAGGGTGTCCACACTCAAGGGTCCTTTTGGGACTAATGACATGATTCCATTTGTAGCATGGAGCACTTCCCAGCATGCAGTGAGCTAACAGACTATGTGCCTGACTTTGCACTGACTCCTTCACTCCTCCTAAGCCCACTGGAAATAGCCCCCCAACTCCCACGGGCATCCCCCCTCCCCTATTCCTGACTGCTGGGGACTGAACCCAGGGCACTTAGCCTAGGCAAGCACTCTCCCACTGAGCTATGGACCTGGATAGAAATAGCTACTTTATTGCTGGAGGGTTTTAGGGGAGGGTTTTTGGTGGTGGTGGTTTGTTTTTGAGTCAAAGTCTCATGTGGTCCTGGATGGCCTGGAATTCAGCGATCCTCCTGCCTCTGTCTCCGAAGTACTGAGATCAAAGACATGCACTATTATTACACCAGTGAAAATAGCAACTTTTACTCTCACCATTTCAGAGACAAGAAGACAGACAAGGACCTCATCCTGATCTTCCACCTCCAGCGCACCCTCTCACAGCCTTGGACTAAGGAATCCAGACTGCCTGGGATCAGTGAGAGATTCTAAGAGCAGCAGGCAGCTCCTATAACTAAAGGCCAAGTGCTCACCATCCACCATGCCACTGGCTGCTATCGGGATCACAGGTGGTTCTCCCAGGGGCACACTGCCAGCCTTTGGTACCGAGAGTGAGCTGACCTGACCTGACAAGCCCTGCCCAGCTCCTCCTTTCCCCATCAAGACCTAGACTCTGGCTGGTTTAGCCTGGTGAAAGTTGGGTTTAAGAGTTCCAAAGAATCTGGGCGGTGGTGGTGCATGCCTTTAACCGCAGTGCTCAGAGGCAGGCAGATCTCTGTGAGTTTGAAGCCAGCCTAGTCTACAAAGTGAGTCCAGGACAGCCAGTGTCGTTACACAGAGAAATACTTTCTCAAAAAAAGCAAAGGGCGGGGGAGGGGGGAAGAGAGAGAAACACACATACACACAGAGAAAACTGGACACCACTAGGAGTCCCACTCAAACTGCCCTGCTCTCTCACCCACGCACCCCACCTGTAATACACTGGACCACACAAACACTGACACCTATCAATTTTTACCTACCAAAAAAAATGGCAGTCTCACATGGTCTATCCTTGTATAAGGGAAGCTGTTCACACCATTAAGGACAAATGGGCAAGTCAGTCATTCAGCAAACACCAATGGAGCCACGACACATGCCAGGGACAAAGGGACATTGCTGCAGCACTCACAACAGACCAAGGGGATTTATTTATTGTTTCCCTCCACAAAATAATAAACTTAGCAGGCAGAATAAGAATGGTGAATGGGGCATGCCCAAAGCCACCTCCATCACCAAGTGGGATGTGAATCCCAGGAAAAGAGATCAGGGCACCCTGCAGGGCCCAACAGGCACCGTCATGAAGGCTCAACCCCCTCCTGGCTTTATTGTCACTCTAGAGGCCATGGATGCTGGCATTCCTGCAGAAAGACCTACCCGGGTGCTGAGTCAGGTCCTGCTGGTGGAAGTGGGGAACATTACCAATGCTTCCAGGCTAGAAAGCTCTAAAACCACACTGCAGGCTTCCTCTGGTCTAAGAGCTGCTATTTCAACAATCTGACCCAAAATACAAACGACTACCTTCTACACTAAGCCCAAACTTTCTCAGTCACTGTGGCTAGACCTACTGAGGCTTCAGTTTCTCATCTATAAATTTCTCCTCTATAAAATAACCATCCTGGAAGAATCCAATTGGCAGAAGCTTTTGAGAAGGATGGGCCTGGAGTCACATGCTAACTGCTCGTGCCTCAGTGGGGCCCCTGAGCGAATTACCACTCTCTCTCTGGGCTTTCGTTTCTTTATCTGCTACAGGAGGAAATGATTCTAGGGCTGGGGTTGACAGAACCAGATATCAAGATTGTGGACACCCCCTGGCAGAAGGAAAGGGACACTTGTGACTAACGAGAGCTCGAAGAGAGGGTACACAACCAACCATGCAGTTTCCTGGTAACCTCCAATTCCAGGACCCCTGAGTGCACAACTCAACCCCAAAGCTATCACCTCAAATCTCAGGACAGTCAGAAACAACCATTTACAAATGCATGCATGTGAAAATGCTCATGCTGAATAAGACTTCACAAGAGGGGCTGTGTGCAAGGTGCACACTGAGAAAGCTCACAGCAGAAATCCTCAACAGTGGCCAGAGAGATGGCCCAGTGTGTAAAGGAAGGCACTTGCAGTACAAGCCCTACAAACTGAGTTCAATCTCTGGAATTCATACAAAGGTAGAAGGAGTGGTCTCTGATCTACACACACACACACACACACACACACACACACACACACACACACCATTCTCAACAGAGGCTGGGCATGACAGTACACACCTTTAATCCTAGTACTTTAGAAGTGGAGGCAGGAAGATGAGGAGCTCAAACGCACTCTATCTGTATAGCAACCTGCACCCCAAGTCTAGGGGAGGCCACCAGGCAGTTAGAGGTGCAGACAATAAGAGCACACCCATGTTGCACATGGAGAAATTCTAGAGTGGCTCCCTGAGATGCCAACCTGTTAGGGCAAGATGGGCACCACAGGTGGGCACATACATGCTTCTCCTCAATTAAATAGTACAAACTACAACAGAAGAGGAAGCTGAATATATAAAACCAGAGAAAGCCCAGCAAGGTCCAAGCCACCAGCAGAGAACCCCTGAGCAACAGGACACGAGCAAGCCTGACCTGAACCCCTTCTTGCCATTCACAGCTCCCAGGAAAACTCCCCTGGTGTTACTTGGAAGCTGCTTTAAGAGCCATTTGCAGGGCTGGAGAGATGGTTCAGTGGTTAAGAGCACTGACTGCACTTCCAGAGTTCCTGAGTTCAATTCCCAGCAACCACATGGTGGTTCACAACCATCTGTAATGGGATCTGATGCCCTCTTCTGTTGTGTCTTGAGGACAGCTACAGTGTACTCATATATATAAAATAAAATGAATCTTTTAAATAAAAAAAGCCATTTACACCAACTGAGCTGGTACAGGCAAAGGTATTTTTCACAGTTTGACCACAACCACACATCATAAGAACATTCTGGTCAAGAACCAACTACATACGCCATTTGTGGTCCCTAAGCTGAGAACACCTGGTGAGAAGAGCCTAGCCATGAGGCTTGGGCTGCATTTCAAGTTAGAGATGGTTCCTCAGGCAAATATAATCCCACAATTTTTTTTTGTATGCAAGAGCACTATAGTAGTGGCCAGTCAGATAATGGTTTTGGAGAAGCTGCTAATGAGTTCAACACAAGAAGAGGAAGCTTCAGGGAACAGTTTAAGCAGAAGTTCAGGGTCAGAGCCAGGGGAACAGCTGACAGCTCCCTACATTGTGGTAAGAACTCTGAGGCCAGAAGCAAGGCACTGGAGTTCTCACCAGGCTGGAGTTTACCTGGGCTGGTCCCTAAGGCTGCCAGCTTTGGGTTAGGGGCTCCAACTACAGCATGCCCTAAGGGCTGGGGCTGCCTCCCAGGCCAGCTATCAACTACTCACAGTAATGAGTAGTTGAGCAGCCAGCATGCCTCCACTCAAACCATGTGCCTACAGTGTGTATACACGCTCAGGCAATCCCCATAACAACCCCTCCACGATAAGGCCACGGGCAGTAACCACCCTGGCAGGAGGATGGTAACTACTAGGCCACTGCTTTGGACCAAACAGGATTAGAGGACCGCAAATGAGCAGAGGGAAGGTGGAGATGTTGGAAGCAGGGTGGAGCAGGGGAAGCACAGCAGAGGGAAGGCGAGGAGGCCCACCCGCCTCACTGTGAGCTGTCATCACCCTGCTTCTCCATGTGTCTCTAGCTCACCCAGAAGGGTAAGACTCAGGCAGATATAACAGCTGTCCACAGAACGAATGACAAGGAAAATGCCTGGGGGTGGGGGGGTGGGGAGATTAGAGAGATGGCTCAGCAGTTAAGAGCACTGCTTCCTCTTTCGGAGGACCCAGGTTCCTTTCCCAGAGGTAGCTCCAAATCACCCATAACTCCAGTTCCAGAAATAGTTGTTTTGTCAATGACAAAAATCACCCAATTAGAAGGCCTTCATGGCGATCTCTGGGGGGCAGAAGTATCGGTCAACCAGATGGCAGACCTCTCCAGCTCACTGTGCCTATCTGCCTTTCTCCACCACACCTTCCTTCCCAGACCACAGCCGGTTCGGCCAGACCCTGGGTCCTCTCAGGTGATCCCTACGAATGCATCCTCCCATCCTCCCTCTTCCATCTACAGGACCTCTCTACACAGCATGGCTAGAGGACTCGTGTTAAAATACCACTGCTCCATCAGCCTGCTCAAATTTCCACCTGCCCTTTGTGAAATGTCACTGGCTCCACACTGTCCAGACCAAATACAAACTCCTGAGCTTAGCAACTGGCATCTGGCAGCAAACACTTCCTCTCCGTGTCTACCCAGTGGTTCTCAAACCCACCCCGCTGACATCACACTGACCTTGGACTTGGTACTGTGGACTCTCCGGCTGATGGAGCCCCACCCAAGCCTCCCCTTCCTCTTTGGCTGGGCAAGGTCTTCCTGGGCTTCAGGCCCAGCCCAAAAGCTGCCTGAGGACTGGGATGTCTACAGGGCTTCCTGGAAGAGGTGTAACACCTGACTAGCTCACACACATGGCCTCCAGAGTTCTTCCCCAGAACTTTTCCCTGTCAGCTTATGAAACTTCTTGAACATACCTTTCCTCCTCTCCAGGGTGAGAGGACAGGAACTGTGGCTTCCATTTGTGTCACATACAGTTGGGTATACAAAATATGACAGAGAGTAGCTATAGCCCCAACTTACTGTGTGGCAAGTGTATTAAAAATGCCATTTCTGGGCCAACAATGGAAGGAGAGAACCCACTTCCCAACTTTATTTACCCTCTGTCCTCCACACACTGATTGTGGAGCACCTCCATACACACATATAAAAGAGAAATTTAAAACCATTTCCTTTCCCTGGTATCCCTAAAAGATATTCTCCTCCCACTGCACATCAAGGACCTGAGCGGAAGGAAGGATGGGCACTCGCTTAGGTCACACAGAAAGGCGATCAGGACTCCACCCAGACCACCTCACTCTGAAGGCAGCAAGAGAGAGAGAGAAGCACCTCTCAGCTCTCACTGCCTGCTTACTCAGTGCCATGGAACACTTCCTGGGCACCAGGCAGCCAGTGTATGGTACAGGTGATAAGACTGTGCGAGGACAAGCAATCCAGCATTGACACCCGCCCTTGCCCCTCACTCAAAGGGATCTCCACCCATAAAGACATCACATCCAAATTCGATTTCCTTCTTTCTTTCATTCTTTCTTTGTTTCTTTGTTTCTTTCTTTCTTTCTTTTTCTTTTAGAGGAGGGGAGTGATTTTTGAGGCAGGATCTCTGTATCCCAGCTGGCCTGGAGCCCTGCTATGTAGAACAGGAAGGCCTCGGGTTCATAGAGATCCTCCGCCTGCTTCTGTCTCCCAAGGAGTGCATCACTATGTCTAGCCCTAAGTCTAGCTTCTTATACACTGCTGTCTGTGGTCCATGGCTGAAGCTTCCTCATCAAGCTTTTGCAAGGCAAAAATCAATGGCTTCTGGCAGAGTGGATGGCACATGGCTAGAGCCCCATAAATATCTCCAACTCCTTATACTGAAACGTTAGCCTGTGGCTGCCTAAAACAGCATTACACTAGTTGATCCCAGAGCCAGTGAGCATGCAGTAGACTCCTCCAGGCTTGCATACCCAGCCCTCACCGTAGGACTCGCGCCAAGCCCCATACCTATGGTCAACACTTCTGAGACACCCACAATCTCACAGAGGGGCTGAGCTGCTGACCTACAATTCACACTGTTGACTTGACCTTCTGAGCTCCAGATACTCATGAACAAAAACAGGCTGAGCAGTCGCAGTTTCCAGACCCTGGGCCAGTGACAGTGGTGGAATGTCCACCATGTCTCAAGGTTGCACCTCGGGAAGCAGGCTGCAAACACACACACTCCATTCCACTGGACCAAGAACACTTGAAGAGCCAAGAGCGTGGGACCCAGCTCAAGCCTCACTGTTCCCTTCCACTTCCTCTACAGCTCATGCCTATGAGCCCCGCACTGACAGTGAATGCTGTCTCTCTTTTCATTAGGAAAGAGTGATGACGTGTCTCTCCCACCATGCTGCTCAGGCTAGACCTGAACTTCTGAGCAGCCAAAAGTTACAGGCGTGAGACACTGCCCGGCTTTCCAAGCTCTACTCTAGGCCCCTCAACGGTGGAAGCCAGGCAGCCCGCATCCATGTCTGCCTTGCTCTCTGCTGGCTCCTCAGCACAGAGGCAGCACACAGCAGACTCATGATACAGACACCCAAGCCATGGTACCCTGCAGCTTCAGAGAGGAGCCTAGTAAGTGCTGTGCTATAAGCTTACTAGGAAGCAAGTGGGACCTTGCTTCCCACAATGGCAAAACAGCATAGCACTTCCAAATCATAAATAGAAGAGCTACCTTCAAAGGCATATTTGTCATTTTCTTAATCTTAAACTAATAATCACGGGCTACTTATCAAAGGAAGACTGGCTGGATTTACTTGAACAGGGCAAACACACAGGGGTCTCTAAGTCGAACTATACATGAAGTTTTTTTAAGGTTATATTATTTGCTTGCTTATTTACTTATTGAAGGAAGGGAGAACAATGGACAATGTAGGTTAGAAGAAGACTTGGTTCTACATCTGGGTTCTGGGGATTGAACCCTGCTCCCCAGGTTTGACAGCAGTCGCCTTTAACCCCTGAGCTATCTCTCTGGCGTCTCCTCTGGATCTTACTCACACGAGGAGACCACCAAGATGCATAAGAGTCTACTCCATGAGTGAGCTCTCCTAGCGTGAGCTCTCCGAGCAGCTCTTGTCATCAGTGCCATCTGTGTGCTAGAGTGGCAGATCCTCAGGACCCTCCTTGGCCTCTCACTGCTCCAGTTCCACCATGAACACCAGCCTCTCAACGCTCAGAAGAATGACCTGGAAGCCAGAAGCCAGAGCTCTGCTAGGGCTTTGACACTGGGAAGCACTAGTAAGACTGTCTGCTAAGGGAATGCAAATAAACCCCATTTGCCTAAGCATTCTTAATGGGGGATAGTGAACTTGACTCAAAGGAAAATCATGGACTCCACTCCAAAGTCAAATGCACTTAAATCGCTCTCCTCGATGGGTACACTGGAGCTAGCTAGCCACTTGCTCTACCAGCAAGCCAGCTGAAAACAGCCATGGTCACCCTCATTACCTATGATGCAGCCCCACTCTGCCACTTCTGGTTTGTCCAAACTACCTACACTAGGGCATTAGATTATTCTAGCATAGTAGGCAGTCAGAAACCACTTAGGGGACTGGGGTCCATGAAGAACAAGTTAATGAGTGTCAAACCCCGAGTGGCTGCGCTCATAGACCATCCCAGATCTGTTTCTTTTTTGAAACAGGGCCTCACCCTCACTGTTGCCCAAACTGGCCTTGAACACCTTAAACAGCAGAGATTACAGGGATGTGGCAACACGCCCAGCCTTCCAAGCCAGATCTTTCAGAGTTAGGTACTGTTCTAGGACCAGAGGGAAAAGGACAGAAAACGTAAGACCAAAATCTCTGTCCCCAAAGAGCTCGGGATCAGAGCCACGGGCTATGCTCCTGTCTCACAGGAATGGTCATTTCCAAACAGGAGATCACCCAGAGTTTGCAGAGGTGAGTACTTGCCCTCCCTGGCCCAGTTTGAGCATCCCATCATTATGGTTCTTGAACAGTGTCATTATATCAGAAGATCACTGTCTGGAGGCTGCTAGGCATGCTCCCACTGGCCAAGAGTGCTCCCCGAACAGACGCAACAACGTTCTGAATAAGCTACAATGAATGCCCCGGCTTTTCTTCACCTGTCAGATGGAGAAAGCGAAGGAAGGCCTAGAAGACTCTGTGGGAACTAAGTCCCATCTGGCCACTCCACCACCCTCTCCTGCTTTGGTGCTGTGAGCACACATAGAAAACTTCAGTCTGCTTTGAAGAATCTCACCCAGAACTGTCCTGGACAAATCCTTTCCCCTGCACACTAAGGTCAGTTTTCAGCCAAGAGCAATAGTATGAAAAAACAGTCTCGCCTAGGCTTTTAATCAATATATAGAAAGTTTATTTGTCAATCAGATATCGTCATCCCCAATTCAGTTGCTGCACCCTTGCTTAAACAAGGAACAGGGCTCCTCAAAACCATCTAGGGTCCAAAATCCACTCCCATCTACCAGGTAGGAGGGGAACCGCCTGTAAGGCTGCATGAAGCAAGTGGGTCGCCTCCCCTCTCAGCCTACCTTACAAGGCTTCCTTGACCATGTGAGGTAGTTCTCTGGCCCTTCCACCTAGATGGTGGGCCTGCTCTACAGGTATCCAGGTAGATGGGGGGGGGGGGGTTTTGCAGGGCTATGGGGGAGAGGGAAATAACAGCTCTAAGACTCCTCAAATAAGTTGCTAGCATAGTGTGTCTGTCTTCATTCCCAAAACAAACACCATGAGTGGAGTCAGGAGTTCTCGGGCCTGAGTTTCTGCTCACCTGCTCCGAGGCACTTCCATATTCAGCATTTCCGACCCTTACAAGCTGGCAGTTCAGAGGGAAAGGAAGGCTGCGCCTGCTAGGCTGCATCGTGTCCAGGCATAAGGTTGGGCTGCTGAGCAGCTTGGTGTCTCCCAGCCCCAGGGCTTCGGCCTCACAAGAGTGATTGTGAGTTCACCCCTGTCCACTTGGCTTACCCACCGTCAGCACTATGCTCCCTACTCAGGCAGGGCACCCCTCAAGACGTGCTGTATCAGCTGCACTGCCACTAGGGCCTCCCAAGGGAAATGCCCAGTTCTGCCTTCCGGGCACACAGATGCCGCCCTTCTCTCCCTCGCTTGCTTGCTCACTCACACCGAAGCAGCCTCCCCAGGAAGGGGCAAGTCTAGGAAAGGCACAGCACCCAAACCACCCCCACCCTGGCTGGGGCTCTCCCCCGATCGCCAAAGGCTGCCAAGAAAGAGCTTCCTAGGAACAGAAGAGGGGACACCTGGGCCAGGAGCAGGACACGGAGCACACAGGGTCTAGATGG
>JADRCC010573394.1:0-13647 GCA_019843855.1 Hylomyscus alleni | reverse complement strand
GTTCAGTCCATTATCATCAAGGCAGGAACACGGCAGCATCCAGGCAGGCACGATGCTGGAGCTGAGAGTCCTATAGCTTCATCTGCAGACCGCTAGAAGACTGGCTCCCACAATCTTTTTTTTTTTTTTTTTGGTTTTTTGAGACAGGGTTTCTCTGTGTATCCCTTACTGACCTGGAACTCATTCTGTAGACCAGGCTGGCCTTGAACTCAGAAATCCGCCTGCCTCTGCCTCCCAAGTGCTGGGACTAAAGGCATGTGCCACCACCAGGAAAACAATCTTTTTTTTTTTTTTTAAGATTTATTTATTTATTATATGTAAGTACACTGTAGCTGTCTTCAACACCCCAGAAGAGGGCATCAGATCTCATTACGGATGGTTGTGAGCCACCATGTGGTTTGAATTCACGACCTTCAGAAGAGCAGTTGGCGCTCTTAACCGCTGAGCCATCTCTCCAGCCCCAGGAAAACAATCTTAAAGCCCACGCCCACAGTGACACTTCCTCCATCAAGGCCATACCCACTCCAACAGGGCCACACCTCCAAATAGTGCCACTCCCTGGGCCAAGCATATTCAAACCACCACAGATTCCTTCCCTGATTTACTTACCTCCACTAATGGGTAGGCTAGCAACTGTGTTTGGTATGTTGTTTCTGTGTCCTATGACCCGCCTATCAGTTCTTTTGCTAGAGTCTTTAATGGACTTTTATCATCTGGAAACAAGAATAATCCCTCTTCCCCCTTCCTGCTCGCAAGTGCGGAATCCTTTCTCTTGCCTCCTTGCTCTGCTCAGATTCTCAACATGTACTGGTGAGAGTGAGGAGAGTGGGCACCTTCAGCTTGTTCGTGATCTTAGGAAAGTATTTCCTTTTCCTTTCCTTTGTAAGACATAAGCTATGACCTTGCCATGAAAGACTTTACTATGTTGAGGTGTGACCTTTTTACACCAAATTTGTTCAGGACTTTTACCATGAATGGAAGTTGAATTTTATGAAATGCTCTTTTGACATCTTTGGTGATGATTTTAAGCCTTGACTATTTATTCTTTTATATTACATTTGTTGATTTGAGTGTCTGAACCTCCTCGCAGTCCTGGAATTAAGCCATTACAGTGTGTAATCTTTCTATTGTGCCAATGAGTTTAATCTGCAAATATTTTATTGAAGATTTCTGCACCTATGATCATTAGGGGATGTTGGTCTGGGGTTTTCTTTTTTGTTGTTGCCATGGTCCAGGCAACGTGGACATCACGTTGCCTTGTTTTTCTGTATTTCTTATATTTCCATGTTAGGGTTTATACGTCTGTTGGTTGCCACGGCTCTGTCTTCTTCTCTTGTGTAAAAACTTTCTCAGTAAGCAGTTATTTCCTTGTGGTGTGAAGTGTGGTGTTGATTTCTGAGTCATGATGGTGAGTGTACTGGCTGGTTTTGTGTGTCAGCTTGACACTGGCTGGAGTTACCACAGAGAAAGGAGCTTCAGTGGGGAATACTTCCATGAGATCCATCTGTGGGGCATTTTCTCAGCTAGTGATCAAAGAGGGAGGGCCCCTTGTAGGTGGTGCCATCTCTGGGCTGGGAGTCTTGGGTTCTATAAGAAAGCAAGCTGAGCAAGCCAGGAGAAGCAAGCCAGTAAGGAACATTCCTCCATGGCTTCTGCATCAGCTCCTGCTTCCTGACTTGCTTGAGTTCCAGTCCCGACTTCCTTTGGTGACGAACAACAACGTGGAAGTGTAAGTTGATAAACCCTTTCCTCCTCAACTTGCTTCTTGGTCACGATGTTTGTGCAGGAATAGAAACCCTGACTAAGACAGTGAGTATGTTCCCAGCTGAGCCCTGTAGGGTAACCTTCCCTGTAACCTCTTTAGTTGGGCTTAGTGGATTTGAGTACCATATATATCATATCCATGACAAAGACCCACGGTCCGCAGGTCTTACAATCATTCAAAGTGGTGTGGCGTAGACAACAAACAGAGCATAAGGTTTGTGTCCTATGTAGTTGTCAAATAGTGGGAGTGTAGCCTTTATCAGCTGATGGAAGCTTCCTCAGACATCGGGTCAATTAGCTGTGATTTTTAAGGCTGGCCGTGGTGATAGCCTAAAGTCCTTGTCCTCTAATTGAACATTGGTCCATATCCAGAGGTCTTGTGGGGTAAGTAAACACAGCTCCCTCCTGCAGGACTCATGGCCAGGCTTGTCAGTAATAAATACCATGACAAGCAGTGTGTGTTTGTACAGATGACTGACAAGCTGTGTCAGGAGACTTGTATTTCTCCTCTCTGCTGGTCGTTGAAGGCATTACCACTGTCCTCATTTGACTGAGCAATATGACAAACACAAGCCTCTAGACCCTACTCCAGGGCACACCTCTCCCCACCATGGATAGTCACCCTCATTTGGAGGGTGGCCTGACCTGTGAGGCTCTGCTGTTCCTGTAATCCAGGGTGACTGCTGGCTCAGGATTGGAGACCTTAGGTGCCTCCAAAGTGTGGAGCAAGATGATCCAGGCCTGACAGGAAATGCCCACCCCCTCCCCCGCCTCCAATCCCCCCACCCTTACCTCCAGTGCTTTTGTCTTGGTACCTTTGGCTTGAAGAGGGATGAAATAGCTCCTACTAGTTGTCTTGTAAACACCACCACCCCATAAATGATTAACCTGTCTGCACACAGAGTTACTGGCCCCAAGCAATGGTGGGATATGAAATGAAGAGGTACCGGGCTTTCAATCTGCTGTGACTTATATTGCACACCCAAGTGAATGAATGCTTTTTAACAGTATAAATTCGGGGCCTAGAGAGATGGCTTGGTGGATAGGAGCACTGTCAGCTCTTACAGAGAAGCCAAGTTTGGTCCCCAACACCAACATGGCAACTCGCAGCAGTTCTGGGGATCTGTCGCCTTCTTCTAGCCTCTACAGGCACTGCATGCATGTGATGTTCCTACATACATGCACACAAAAGACATACACATATAAAAATTAAAATTGAATAATTATAAACTAGCTTTGAGGGGAGAAAACCTATTTTGTACATCTATAGTAGAATGCACTACTATAGAAACCCTAAATTCTGGATTGCAGTAGTATTCATCCGTCACTATGTGTAGAATTTCCCTTGCTAAAGAAAGCGTTGTTCGTCAATGATTCTCTGAGGTATCCAGCAACTAGACTGACTGGCTGGTAGGATAGTGGGTTTTCTGATGTGGAGTAGTCTAAAGGATGTACTTCATCAAACACCGATAAATACGAGGAAAGACACAAGAACACAAAGAACAGTAGCCATCCATCAGACTGTGACCATTTGGGGAAATTCCCTCCACAAGCAGCCATTTTGCAGAAGAATAAATACTGGTACAGATTGTGTCACACAATGCTACATTGATCAAACTCCCAGTACCAACATTGAGGTCACAGCAAAATTTGCTCATAAGTGCTATATTTCAGCCAGCAACCCAGAGAGCACATCCATGTTTTTTGTTGTTTGGTTTTTTTTTTTAAGATATTTTCTTTTTTTTTTTTTAAAGATTTATTTATTTATTGTATGTAAGTACACTGTAGCTGTCTTCAGACGCACCAGAAGAGGGCGGTTGTGAGCCACCATGTGGTTGCTGGGATTTGAACTCATGACCTTCCGAAGAGCAGTCAGTGCTCTTCCCCATTGAGCCATCTCACCAGCCCCCTTAAGATATTTTCAATGCATTCAAATGGATGTTTGTGTTTTAGTAAAGTAGGCACTCCTAAACCTCAAAGCACTATTTGTTTTCGTTTTTCAATAGCAAATATTTTGTTCTTCATTTTCTCGAAGCTGATCATGTAATTTGAATGTCTGTCTCTAGGTTTCTCTTCCTTCCAGTGGCTGTTCCTGGGAAAATCAATGTGACAGCTTGAAGCAACACATTGTCTTTCCCATTGTGCTGATTGTTCTTGTTATTCTACTAATTTAGGAAACGCAGTCGTGTTGAGGGCCAGCCCTGGTGAGGATAGAGATCACACCTGGTAGAAGTCCTGTTCCCAGCAGGCCTCAGCAGACTCCAAGGTGGTGAGTGGTTTGCTTTGTGATCTAATACATGCTCTATCTTGGAGCAGGCTCCATGTACTACTTAAAAAAAAATCCCCACTCTGCAGCTGCTAGATAGAATGTTCTATGAATCTCTGTGGAGTCATTTTGACCTTATAATAGAATTTATGCTTTTCTGTTGCTCGTTTGGAAGGGTTTGAATGGTGAATCCAGTAGTGAGAGTAGGATGCTGAAATGCCCAAGTATCATTTACGGGAGCTTACATATCTCTTTAGAAACCTAAAGAGATATTGGTGATATACATACATACATACATACATACATACATACATGCTACATACATATAATCTTAGATCTTAGGCTGGAGTGATGGTTCAGCCATTAAGAGCACATAATCCTTCTTGCAGAGGATTGGAATTCAATTTACAGCATCCACATTGAGCCCCTCACAAATACCTGTAATGACAGCTTCAGGGGACCCAACACCTGGCCTCTGGGCACACTGCACACACAGACAGACAGACACACACACACACTCAGAGACACACAGAGAGAAACAGACAGACAGACACAGACACACTTCAAAATCAAACCCTTCAAACATCGAGTTATCCACAGTCTTGTAATATATCCTGCTGATTTGCTCTCTTGTCCATGACTCAGTGACCGACCATCTTTTCCTGTCTCACTGTCTGTCTGAAAGTCAGTGTTAGTTGTGAGCACATTGTTTTGAATTCCATTTTTTTTTCCTCTCAGCACAATGTTGGGTCATAACCCTTTCAGCCAGTCTGGACATACATATTGCAAATGAGCAACTGTGACCATTTATACTCAAGTTATTGGTGGAAAATATGGACTGTGATTTTTTTTTTTTAGTTACCTAGTTTGAGAGATTCTTTTATTTTGGTTGGTTGGTTGGTTTGCTCTTCATGGCTTGATGGTCTAGTATATTGGTCATGTTTGATTATTTTCTGTGTTTACCCGTGTATCTACTCCAGTTAGATTAGCATCTTTACTGGATCTTCTCCATCTGTCTCTCTCATCCATATCTACATGAAGGAGTCCCTCAAGCATGGATTCTAACATAGTCTTGAACCTCCTCAGTTGGTGCTCACCTTGGAAGGTCTTCTTTTGTCCCTTGGTTCTAAAAACCATCTTTATGAATATTGCTCCAAAGTCTTCAATTCTCTTAATATCCCTCTACCTTGAACCAACTTTAGAATAGACTTCCTTCTGTTCTTAAGATAGGCTTTCTGGCTATATTAACCTTGATTGGCAATTAGTTTTCATTTAATTTTTTTTTCAGAATACAAAACAGCGCTCTCTGTCTTCTAGCCTATAGGGTCTGTGAGAAGTCTGTTGGCAGTCAAACAGGAGTGCCCTTAAAATGACTTGCCAGGTTACTCCTGTGGGATCTAAAATTCTGCCCTGAACCTTTGGCTCCCATCTGGCAGCTGAGCATATTTTCTAGTCACCTCTGTCGGGTGTTCACCTGTAGGTGCTTGTCATAGGGTTTTTATTTCTGCAACAAAATACCATGACCAAGAAGCAAGCTGGAGAGGAAAGGGTTTATTCAGCTTATACTTCCACATTGCTGTACTTCACCAAAGGAATTCAGAGGATGGACTCAGATCAGGGACCTGGAGGCAGGAGCCGTTGCAGAGCCCACGGAGGGATGCTGCTTACTGGCTTGCTTCACATGGCTTACTTAGGCTCCTTCCTTATAAAACCCAGGGATGGCGCCACCCACGATGAGCTGACTCTCCCCCAGTGATCACTAGTTAAGAAAATGCCTTACAGCTGGATGTCATGGAGGCAATTCCTCAACTGAGGTCCCTTCCTCTCTAATGACTCTAACTTGCATCAACTTGACACACAAAACCAGCCAATGCAGTGCTCGTGTCTTTCCCAGGGGCAAGTGGGTTTTCTGTTATTATTTAATTGAGTGGGTTTTTTTTAATTAAGTGACTTCATACATGTGTATCAGGTCAATACATTCACTCTCAGCATTCGCCAATCACGCAAACATTTGATCTTTTAATGGTGCTCTTAATACCTTAGGAATTCTTTCTCTCTTTCTCTTTTTTTCCCTTTATTACTGTCTGGATGTAGTAGTTTGAAAGATGTCTTCAAGCTCCAACTTGCTTTCTTGCAACTCCACCCCATAGCTTTAACACTCAGACAAAACCATATGTAACTGACTAGTCATGCCCCAGTGATAGATGGCAGTCTTATGCCTCCTATGTCTTGGGAGTGACATCCCCTGTGTTCCCCCATGCTGTAACATTTAGTGTGTCTGTGTCAGTGAACTACCTCTGGCTCCTTAGGCAACCACCCACTGAGCCAGCGCAGCAAGATGTCTGTGGGGTCCTACAGATGGGAATTTGCGGGAATCTCTAAGATAGCTCCTGGCTTTAAGACCCTGCAAGTTCATAGCAAGCCAAGCAGAGTCATTTTTCAAAGCCAAGCTACTATGCAGATCTCAATCCCCTTTTAGACTATAACTCTGCAATAGCTGTGAGGCCGTACAGGGCCAGGAGAGGCCAGCATCTGCACTGATACTTTGCTAGAACCCTTTCTATCATCCTGCCTCATACAGTAGGGAAACCACCCTCCCCCTGACTCCCAGCTGTTGAGATGGGCAACCGATGAGGGCCTCTGCCTTGCTATGCTGCTGCCCCAGGGCTCTGGATCTTACAAGGCTTTCATTTCCTCCCGTTTATTTATTTCTGTGTTTTTTCACAAGCTGCTCCCCTTCTGTTTGTAGCTGGGCGTCTGTTGCTTTAGTTCTTTGTGAAGGATCAAACTGACACCTTTGTTTGGCCCAATTGCCCCACCCACCCACTTAAGAGTAGTATAAGGCAGAGGTCAGATTTCAAGTCCAGGAACGATATAAAAATAACTCTGGTAGACACAAAACAGGCCAGACCAGTTGTCCTAGTTTTATGTCTGTTGCTGAGAGAGAATGCCCCAAGAAAAGGCAAGCCAGGGAAGAAAGGATTTATTTGGCTTACACTTCTAGGTTACAGTCCATTACTGTGGGAAAGTCAAGGCAGAAATTTAAAGGACCACTTCCATGGTCAAGATCAGAGAGATCTTGGATGGATGCTTTTACTATTCAAGATCTAGCTCACTAATTAGGGAATGGTACCTCCCATAATGGGCATCAATAACTTTAGACAACCCCCACATACATGGCCATGGATAACTTCATCTGGTCAGTTCATCAACTGAGGATTTCCCAGGTGTTTCTAGGCTTTGGAAAGTTCTGTTAAAACTATCACACTAGTGATCAGAATTCAGAAAGCAATGCTCAGCAGAGTGTCCATAGGACCCAATGTATGTATCAATGGACAATAATCGCTTACTTGCAGTATAGAAACAACAGGAAGTGTGGGGATCCTGTAGACTCAGACACTCTAGACTGTTTGTGTTTGTATCTGTGTGTTGTTCTCTGAATTTTCCTTTGACCCAATAGCAACTTTTACCACAGTCCCTTGTTAATGGGTTGATGGAATTATAGATGTCGGTTCTTGTCCTTTTTTTAAGATAATTATGTCACAGTTGTAATTTCCCCTTTGCTTATTCCTATGCCTTGTTCATGTCCTACCAAGAGGTTTGCCATAAGCTGTTCTGAAGTCTTCAGGCTGGAGTGACTAACTTTGATTATTGATTGATGATTATTGATGGCTAAGCAACAGGGCTTCCTGTGTGCCAGGGATGCTGGCTGGCAAGAAAATGTCATGACCCACTATCTTAGTTTGGGCTTCATTGTTGTGAAGAGACACCATAACCAAGGCAACTCTTATAAAGGACAACATTTCATTGGGACTGGCTTACAGTTTCAGAGGTTTATCATCATGGCAGGAAGCATGGCAGCATCCAGGCAGACATGATGTTGTAGAAGGAGCTGAGAGTTCTGCATCTTGTTTTGTTTTGTTTTTTTTGTTTTTTCGAGACAGGGTTTCTCTGTATAGCCCTGGCTGTCCTGGACTCACTCTGTAGACCAGGCTGGCCTCGAACTCAGAAATCCACCTGTCTCTGCCTCCCAAGTGCTGGGATTAAAGGCGTGCGCCACCACGCCCGGCTGAGAGTTCTGCATCTTGATCTGAAGGCAGCCAGGAGGAGACTCTTTCTCCTGTACTGGGTGGAGCTTGAGCATGTGGAGCCCTCAAAAGCCCACCTATAAACTGACACAGCTTCTCCCACAAGGCCACACCTCCTAATAGTGCCCCTTCCCATGTGCCAAGCATATTCAAACCACCACATCAACACTCCTAGCACATCCCCCCCACTTTTCTGAGAAACATGAATGCTTACAACAACCTTATTCTCTGTTTCTGGCTCTAACCCTTCTTCCAAAGGCCAACAAATGGAAGAACAGGCCGTGAGTTGATTTATAACTGTGGGTTTCTTCAGAAAGTGAGTTGTGTTTTAATTTGTAACTGTCGTTTTCTAAAGAGAGAATCTTGCTGAAAGAAATAGACTTCTCACCCAGGGAAAAATGTAAAAACACAATGGAGAATTTTTTTAAAGTTGGGGTGGGGAGGGGAGTGAGACTTTACTCTTCTCATAGCTGAACGCTTTCTTCATTTCATTTGGGAACATAAATAGTGCAGAATGTCAGGCAAAAAAAAAAAGGTTCCAGGCAGACACTGTATTTATCAGATTGTTTTTATATTTTCTAATGTAACATTTAACATCACATTAACAATGGCCGATATCTTTATGTATTTCTCTGTGTATGCACAAGCATGTAATTTTCATGTAAAATTAAGTTTTAATAATGAGACAATAGTTTGCACAGGCAGCTCTGTCAAGCCTGCTGAAATCAGCAATGTGGGTATTTCTGAGGGATACAGTCACTACGGGCTTTGGCTCTTGAAGAAGGTGTTAGATGTTTTGAAACCTAAAAACCCAAGACAAGGATTAGATAGATGTCAGTGGTTAGGAGTACTTCCTGTTCTTACAGAGGACCAGAGTTTGTTTCCCAGCACCTGAAAGGAAAATTCAAATTGAGGCCTGAACTAGCTAATTACAAGCTTGAAAGAGCCATGGTGGATCAAGCCCGGGCATGCCCAGACAGGTCTGAACAAAAGCAAGCTGTTAGACATTCCGGGAAGATACAGGCCATAAAGATAGAAAGGGCATGCAAGGACATGTCTGGACAGGCCCAACTGAGTAAGGGGCCATCTGGTCTTATGGGCCATCTGATCCTCTTTGATATGGTTTAAGGTTAACCAGATGTTCCTGTTGACTCAGATTAGCACCACCCTTAGGAATTCCCCTGCTCTCTGATCTGCACATACTATAGCTGATGTTTAAACTAGACAATTATGTATAGCCACACTGATTCCCTTATCCCCCCCCCCCGCCCCCGGACACTTCTTTCCTATATAAAGCCCTAACTTCTGAGCCTTGGGGTCGATACCTCTGTCTCCTGCGTGAGATACGTGTCGGCCCAGAGCTCCGATAATAAACTACCTCGTGTGTTTGCATCAAGATGGTCTCTCGTGGTTCCTTGGGTACACATTCTCCCGAGACCTGAGTGAGGGTCCCCCTACAGGGATCTTTCACACTCACATCAGGAGGCTCACTATTGCCTGTCCTCTGGCTCCAGGGGTTCTGATTCCCTCTTCTGGTCATCTCAGACACTGCACTCATATGTACAAACTCACACTCAGGGCACAAATCTACCTAGTTTAAAAACCAAATTAAATTCCCTGTAAAATATTTAAATAAGACCCAAGTCGCATCACTGGGTGACTTCTAAATGCCAACTTTGTCATCCAACAGCTTTCTGGAATACTCACTTATATGGCTACAGCTTTGGGGTTATCTCCAAGTTCGGTGTCACCCATGTATAAGGTAGTATGCATTTCTGTTACAATTGAAAAGATTGGGGCCCCTTGTAGCCATTCTGGCTGCTTAATGTAATTCAAAATAGAACTTAATGGCCCAAGATCAGTAGTCTTACAGTGCTGCCTCTCAACTACCTCTGACATGGTTCTTACTATCTGTGTGTGCCCTGCGAACATTCCTGAATCAACATCTAAATTTTTCCTCTTACACACCTGCAAAATTTATACAATGTAGACACTTCATCCTCACATAAGAGCAACATTCCTTTTCAGACATCCTCAGGATGCTCTGATTGACAGACAACACCCTCCCTTCAAAACCAGCTTAAAGGAGGTAACTTCTTAACTGTCTTCCCTGGTGCTCCTGGAATTTTTTATTTTCCACCACCACCACATCTGAGGTCCAATTACTCTGGGCTTTCATGACACTTAACTGCATCTATTAAACAAAATTTACATATTATCTATCCACTGATCATGAGGCTTTCCAAGGCTTTAAAATCTTTTAATCGAGCTTGATCAATAAAAACTTACAAGATACAAGTGGTAACACATGAATCATTAAACGCAGTAAAAAGATACTGGAAGCATGAGACAATGGTGCTTCCTCCCAGTGCTTCATACCCCCTGGCTTTGCTCAGCACTGCCGGTTCTTGGAAGGAGCCAAGCTGGGCCACTATTCTGTTCTCCCATTTACGTTTCTTGTGGGGAGGGGTGGCAGTGAGCCCTGCTCACGCGGATTAGGAGACAGAGCTGAGGCACTGCGGGATAGCAGCATTGCTGGGCTCTTTTATGAAATTCTCGGTGTTTGAAGTAAAAAAAATCCACTAGGTGTTCAGCCCATTCGCAAAAGCCAAGGCCAGGAACCACCATTTTGGGGTTTTTGGTGTGAAAGGGCGTGTGTGCTATTGTCTGAGCTTTCTTAAGGTGAGAACTCACTGTCTGCTTAGATGAGTCTCAGGAAAGAAAGAGAACAACAGGAAGAAGATCCCTGGCCCTGATGACTTTTACTTAGGTTGTAACCTGATCAGGAAGCATAGAAATGACTAGATTTTGTTGTGCAGTTTTAAGAGGAGCAGCCTGTGTGGGGATGGGGCCAGAGAGACGGCTTGGAAGTCAAGACCAGCTGGTTTTACAGAGGACCTGGGTTTAGTTCTGTGGTTTACAACCACCTCTAACTCCAACTCCAAGAAATCCAACGCCCTCTGCTGTCCCCTGTGGGTACTGCACCCATGTGCACACTAACCCACAGACACACACGCGCACACACCTAAAAATAAAATCTTTTAAAAGGATTTTTTTAATTGTTCTCAAACATTTTCTACAGTAGACTGGATGCACTTACCATGCTAGGCTAGAGGATCCTGGGGTCACCTTAGGAAAAGCAGGCCTCTACATCCCGTTTGATTACTGCATACCTAAGCCTTAAAGCACGCAAACTGTCTAATTTTGTCTACTGAAGTTTCCCATAGCCCAGTGACCTTTGCCACCTCAGCTTTGTATTTTCTCATGTTATAACCAACTGTCCCAAAGGATGGTGAGCAAACCAGTGTGACATGGTAAGGGTCGATTAGTGGAGAATGATACCCCAGACTGAAATAGTATGTGATGGCAAAAAGCATTTATTCTTCAGAGAACTTGCATGCAAGGGTCCACCATGTATCAGAACGGAAGTCAGAGGTGTGGACTTTGCAGGGTAGGAGTGGATGATTTTTATCTTTCTTTCCCTTGGTTGGTTGGCTCTATCTCCAGGGATATGGATTCCTTGTGATTGGTTAAGGCTCTGGGAGGATCTGCGGGACTTTTACTGATTAACTGTACTTGGCTCAAGCTAAGTGGTGGGGCAGCTTCTGATTGGCTGCCCATGGCGGGTAGCTTTCCCTGAAATTGACTCGTTTTGGACTTTTTCAATTATGGGAAACAGAAATGAAGGACTTGTCTCCCAAAGTGCCAGCTTGGGGCCTGTCATGGAGTAAGCCTGGCTCTATCCTCTCCACATGACACTGTCCATGGTTGTGTTCACCAGTGCCGCTGCTATCATACACGATGTCCAGACAAGGACACATGACATCGGGACAGGCTCAAGGGATCCTTCTGTAAGGGAACCAGCTTGGACCTTGGCATCAACTACCCAAGAACCAAATCAGTGCACGACCCAATCAAGCTCAGGATAAAAGAACCTCTCGAGTGCCCTGTAGTGATGGACAGGAGAACGTTCTTCCTAGCTCACTGGTACAGCTGCCCTGCAGGGTGTGTCTCATTAGCCTTCACACCTCACTGTAAGAGAGATGCTTCTTGCTGCCTCCTACTGGCCAGTTCTCACTTTCTTTGATACTGTAGCAAAGATACCCATTTTAAGCAAAGAAGACTCCAGACTTAGCAATTGGACTTTAAAACAGAGCAAGGTGGAGGAATGGATGGGAGGATGGCGGCAGTCCAAGTTCTGCTGTGCACAGGTGACGATACAATAAGAAGGGGCCATTACCTGGTCCCAGCCAGTGGGAAGCTACTAGGGAGCCTGTTGTGTCCTTCCCTGCATCCTTCATCCAGCCTTTCACCCAAGTCATCCACATTGCCTTCTGCTTGGCTAAAGGAGGACTCCTTTCCTTCCTTGTCAATTACCAAATGAAATACAAAGTTTCGATCAGAGGAGCTACAAGATAACACTCCTCCTAGGTCTTCAGGGGCTCATGGTGGATGTGGCCCCTGAACTCAGTAACAAATGGCTTTCTTCCAAGGTCAGTTAGCTTGGAGGTTGGTCTGTGCTCAGGAAACTTTTGGAAAATGACGGGACAGGATCCTTTGGTCAGAGAGAGTTAGATTTTAATCTTTTCTCCAGCAACACATACATTAAGTCCACCAGTTTAGATATTACCCAGAGGGGAGAGGCCCCAGAGGGTTTCTGACCCCAGGTTCCACTCTGCCACAAAGTTCCACTCTTACTGTTGGCTCCTCCTCCACCCACACCCAGTTCTCAGCTGTTCATAGCTACACCAGCTTTCCTAAGTCAATTCTTCACTCACTGAGAAGCTGTGAGTTTACTGTTTGTGTCTTCTCCTTTAAGAGTTTATATTATAAAGCTGAAGACTAAGCTCAGTGGTAGCACAAGGGCCTGAGTTCAATCCCCAGCACCGCCACAAACACACACACACATGCACACACACACACACACACACACACACACACACACACACGTACACACTGGTGCACCTTGTTAAATCCTGAAGTGTTGAATGATGTCTCACAGGTCACTGTGGACTGAGTAGGTGTGCTTGCTTCTCTGGAGTAGCCACAGGATTCCTGAAACATTCTAACATCAATTCCATCAGAGCATAACTTGATGCACCCGAATGTTCGATAACCCTGAGAAATTTTCCTATAAGCCTACCTTTCGGTGTCCTCTTTAACCAGCTGTTGCCTGTGGCCCCAGGACCTTGGCAGCAGCCTCCTACCAGACTCAAGAGGACCCTGGATATGATGTATTGGGGCAAGCACAAGGACATGCAAGAAGCTAGCACCCCAACACCCCAACACCACTAGCCGTGAGACAAGGAATGTCCTAAGGGCAGACTCCATCCCCCATTTCTTCAGATT
This sequence comes from Hylomyscus alleni, assembly GCA_019843855.1. NCBI lineage: Eukaryota > Metazoa > Chordata > Mammalia > Rodentia > Muridae > Hylomyscus > Hylomyscus alleni. The sequence goes on along the minus strand of JADRCC010573394.1, from coordinate 180 downwards.
CCATGCAGATCTGTCTAGCCCACTGCTATGCCGGCAGTAGTTAACACACATTGAGGTAAGCCCCTGACCAGCCTTGGGGTCCTGTGGGATACAGTGGCCTTAAGTGTAGAATCACTAAGTGCCTCTTAGCTGAAATTCTTTTTGGAATCTAATGAATTAGTTCCCCATGTCTCAGCTCAC
>JADRCC010573391.1:0-14525 GCA_019843855.1 Hylomyscus alleni | reverse complement strand
ATAGTAAGTATTATATATTTAAAAACCTGTCATTAAAGAAATATTATACACAACTCATCAACACTCTTATCTTCTTTGCTTACATATATGACCACTTAGAGACTAAGATGGGATGAAGCATGCGAGAATAGGGGAAGCATTTGAGACAGAAGATAAAAAAGTGATGGGGAAGTGCTGAGATAGAGGGTAAGGTGTGTTGCAAAAATAACAGAATGCTCACAGACCCCTCTGTAGAATGTTTGCTCTCAGGGAAGGCTAGCAACCAGATGAGTCTCAAAAGAAGAAATAAAAAGGACCACATCAAACCCAGACACTATTGTGGATGCCAGCAAGTGCTAGCTGACAGGAGCCTGAGAGGCTCTGCCAGTGCCTGACTAATACAGAAGTAGAGGCTCACAGGCATCCATTGGACTGAGCACAAGGTTCTCAATGAAGAAGCTAGAGAAAGGACCCAAGGAGCCGAAGGTTTTGCAGCACCTTAGGACAAAACAACAATATGAACTATCTAGTACCCTCAGAGCTCCCAGGAACTAAACTACCAATCAAAGAGTACACATGGTGGGACTAATGGCTCCAGCAGCATATGTATGGCAGAGGATGGCCTAGTTGGTCATCATTGGGAGGAGAGGTCCTTGGTCCTGTGAAGGTTCTATGCCCCAGTGTAGGGGAATGCCAGGGCCTGGAAGTGGGAAAGGGTGGGTTGGTTAGCAGGGGGAGGGGAGGAGGGAACAGAGTTTTGTTTTGTTTTTTTGTTTTTGTTTCCACAGGGGAAACCAGGAGAGGAGATATCATTTGAAATGCAAATAAAGAAAATATCTAATAAAAAAATAAATGAATAAATAAACAAGCAATAAAAGAAAGAAAAGACAAGAAATGCTCATCATCGCTGGCCTTCAGATGTAAGTTAAAACTACTTTGAGACTGTGCCTCACCTCTCTTAGAATCTCTGCCAAGCAAATGAAAACAAATGCTGGCAAAGATGTGGGGAAAGGCTTGTTCTCTGTTAGAGGAGAGGAAACTGGTACAAACAAAATGAGTATCAGTATGAAGGCTTACACGACTAAAAACACAGCTCCTGTGTGACCCATCACTGCTTAGTATCTACCAGGAGACTATATTATATTCTTCCCCACAAATGCTGGCACAGCCACACTCATTGCTATTCCATTCACAGTAGTGAGAAAATGCAATGAGCTTAGATGTCCATCACATAAAAATGGGTAGAGAAAATACGGTACATATGCACAATGGGATTTCATTCAGTCATAAGAAAAAATGAAACTAGGAAACTTCCATGACACTGGGTAGAATGAGAAAATGTTACACGATGTAACCCAGGCTCAAATATCCAAATGTTATACACTAGCTCATGTGAACATCCTGGCTCCTAATTGTTAAATACGTAAGTCTGTTCAGGAGTAAATGTCATTAAATGCCAGGGGATCAAGCTATTCAAGGCCCTTTGGATGAAATTGTAGTAGCTGGAGGCTAAAGGCATGCACAGCCATCATGGATAGATAGTATATGTGATGTTTTTACTTTATTCAGTCTTTGCAGCATCTTTCCAGAGTTCCAGGGATGAACTTGACTGGGAAAAAATGGATTAAAGAGAAGCAAATATAGAAACATGGGCAGAAATGCTGAGACTTGGAGAAGTCTCAATACTTAGGGAGCTCAGAGTGTTTAATATATGTTACTGATCAGGGAGGTGAGGTTATTACATAAGCTGAAAAAAGACGTAATAATATAGAGACAAATGAAGAAGCAGGGTTACTGTCTAACAGCTGAAAAAGAAAGCAGTGTTAGTTAATCTTGGTTAAACCAGTTTCTGTAGGGGAATAATCAAGCAGTAACTATTTAGTGGTGGGGGTGGGGAATAAAGATATGGTGGACATTTTCTGCACATACTACCAACCTCAGCACATAGACTAGTGGGAAAGACATCATGTCTTTGAGCCTCACACCAGGAAGAGTTCTTTGCCATGTGTATCTAAGGCTTTGATTCTTGATAAAGCTGTGTTCCTCTCTACACTTTCTTGAAGCTTCAATTTGATTGATTTCATTGATTAATTTGATCAATCAAATTTCAGAAAGTTTGTCTCCACAATTATTGTCTGAAACCTTCATTACCATACCTGCACACATTGCATCTTCAGTGTATTCTTGATGGTGACTATAGTTTTGAGCTATTTATTTATACCAAAAATTATTGATTAATTCTAATTTAAAATAACAATTCTATCCCTTGCATTATATTCAATTATGGAAACTTGGTGCAAGTAATAATTTTATTTATCTTTAAGTATCAGGAAAGACAAAGTATATTGTTATTAATAATACTTCTCTTTAATATAGTTAACATAATAATAATTTTACTCAATTTACTTCAATAAGTATATTAATGATCAATAAGTTATGAACAGAAAACTCTAGTTGATCAATAAGCCACATAACAATATCTTCCCAGAAGTTTCTAAATACTAACTTAATATATGATACAGATTATTCTGCAACCCTAGTCTTTTTCTGTATACAGCATTGTTTCATCATTTGTAATCCTGTTCTCCTCTCCCGATGATCACATTATAATTTATTCTACTGTACTTAATTCACTTGTTTTCATTCTTGGTCTTACTTCTTCTTACTGTTTTTCTGATCTTTTATAACACTGTTATGATTTGAGACTTTTAGAAAAGCAATTTTCTGAAACATATAAGAGATGATAGATATTGCCTGCTGCACAATGGAGAGAAGCAGACAGTAGCCTCTGTGCTTGCTTCTTGACATGATGCCTTTTCAACCCTACACAGCACAGGAAAGTTTTCCTAGCTCCACAGACTGCAAATCCTCAATAAATTGGCTTTCCACAATCACCCTTCCTTCACCTATGTCTCTTGGATGTCTTGACAGTGGAGAGCAATCCAACGTAGCTTTATTGGATCTCACCTGAACCTCATTCTTCATCTGAGTAACAATATGTGTGCTAAGTCTACACTTAATTGCTTTTTTTTTTAGAATTTTAAAAGTAATATGTTTATAAAATTACTGCAACTGAATAAATATCAAACTTTATTATTAATATTTAGTTGGAACATAGTGAATGAAATATATTGTCAGTTTACTTAATCTTCATAGCACATATATATAATAAGTATTTTATAGGATGTAAGTGATTCTGATTACTTATTCAGATATGTTTTATCCTTGGATAACTAGTAGTTCTTAATTTTAATAGTAATGTACACCCATTAATCAAATCATAAAATATAAAACACACTGGCAAACAACAGAAAAAAATGACTTCTAACACAATCTTATATATTTACATGTCATTTACATATATATGCAACTTAGTCACAAGTATAAATATTTTACATTTGATTGTATGATAATTCTCAGTAGTCATTATATTTTAATGGTCACATGCATACTTATATCAAGGTATTATATATGTATGTTTCTATATAATGATTTTCTATACACGCATTTATTTATTCATTTTTAAACTTCAGTCATGATTCAAGTATAAATATATTGGCAACCAAACAGATACAGGATAATCCAATCTAAGTCTTTATGTCTAAATCCTGAGTAGTCTTGAGAAATGATAAATGATATTCCTTGTACTTATTTTTTTTACTTCTTTCAGACCATTAATTTGTAGAATAATAAGCATAGGAAAATAAATAATAATTTGAAAAAATGAAAAGAATCAGAGGGGGTATGAGTAAAATAACAGGCATGTCTGAAGAAAATCATGAGGAATCTAGAGTTGTGTAATTCCATTTGTAACTATTTGCATGGAGTTTTAGTGAACTTTTGCATCTGAGCTGACAATACTCCCTCCAAGATCCAAGGAACACCTAACAAACCCCCAATACCAGAACACAAGTAGCACTCTTTTGAGTTGTCATAAATCTTGGAGAATTTGTTGTCTAGGTCTGTTCAGGAGACTTTCAAAGCATACATCCTACTTCTGTTTCCCTTGATTATCCTCCAGAGGCAAAAGTAGCTCCTACTGTTGAAGATACCATACCCTTCAGTAGCAGTTCAGAGACTCCTGAAGCGGAACTCATCTGAATACCTCCTCCTGTCTAATAGCTTTCATTGTACCAGAAGGCACTATGCAAGCTCCCACAATGGAAGGAAGCAACCAGAACTACTTCCCAGCTAGGATGTCCATAAACAACATCAATAACCAGGATGGTAAGATAACTCTAAGTGTGCATTAGTGGTATGCATGACATGGTGGTATCCAAAAGTATTTTTATCGAATTAAGACCTCAACAAGATGTAAATCATGCCTGTTACTGGAAACATAGATAACTACTCATGTTATGGAGGTTATAAATCTTGGAGGAGAATATGCAACCACTAATTTATTAAATCTACATAATCTCTAACAACAATCTAAACATATGTCTTTGTCTTAGTCAAGGTTTCTATTCCTGCACAAACATCATGACCAAGAAGCAAGTTGGGGAGGAAAGGGTTTATTGAGCTTACACTTCCATATGGCTGTTGATCACTAGAGGAAGTCAGAACTGGAACTCAAGCAGGTCAGGAAGCAGGAGCTGATGCAGAGGCCATGGAGAGATGTTCCTTACTGGCTTGCTTCCCCTGGCTTGCTCAGCCTGCTCTCTTATAGAACCCAAGACTTCCAGCCCAGGGATGGCACTAATTGAGAAAATGCCCCACAGCTGGATCTCATGGAGGCACTTCCCCAATTGAAGCTCCCTTCTGTGATAACTCCAGCCTGTGTCAAGTTGACATACAAAACTAGCCAGTACAGTCTTATTCACATAGATGAGTATTCACTCTATATTAAGGAAATTTCTATTTGACACACAGACACCACTGCAGTAAACAACAACCAATCAAACTGCAGAGTTGTGTATCATAGTCTTAGTGCATACATCTACAAAATACTGCTGCATCTAAAGCTCAAGACACATTGTAGAAAAGGGTTTGGCAAAAATTTTTAAGAGCTAGTGAATCAGGAATTTTGCTGTGATATTATTGTGTCTTTGACCAAAGTCAGAAGCTACACTGATGAATTCTTACAAACAGTACTCCCTATATGTGAGCTGAACAAAGATGACATCAATATACATCCCAAAATAGAGGGAGAAATGCCCATGAGGCCTTTACCCTATAAAAAGACTTACAGGCTACCGAGGAATACAGAGAACAAGAGAATTAGTCTTTCTCAGGGAAGGGCACACCAAGTGGTCAACCAAAATTAAATGTATACAAATGAGTAACAGAATATAGACTCAGAAAATTATATATACAAAAATATACATTTATATATACATACATAAACATATATAAAATATGTATTCAAGCAATACAGTTAATAAAAGTCTATGAATTTGAAAGAGAATAAGAAGAGTTATGTGATGGTTTGGAGGAAAGAAAGGAAATGGAGGGTTATTATTACTGTGAAAAAACATCATTATCAAAAGCAACTTGATGAAGAAAGTATTTATTTTACTCACCATTCCGTGCAACAGTTCATCAGCAAAAGCATTGAGGGCAGGAACTTAAGCACAGCAGGAACCTGGAGGCAGATGCTGATGCAATGGGAGTAGGGGGAATGGTGCTTTCTAGTTTGCTTCTCATGGCTTGCTCAGTCTGTTTTCTTATTTAACCAAGGGCTACCAATCTTTACTGGTACTAAATACAATGGGCTGGATCCTCTCACATCAAACACTAATTAAGAAAATATTCTAGGAAGGCAGGCAGTGAGCAGGATGTAAAGCGAATAAGTAAAAATTAAATTTAATTTAATAAAAGAAGAAAGTATTTTACAAGCTTGCCCACAGCCACGACGCATGGAGGCATTTTCACAATTGAGGCTCCTTCCTCTCTGATTATTTCATCTTATGTCAAGTTGATATAAAACTAGCCAGACATGATGTAACTAATTTTATAATTTAATATAATATAAAGTTAAAAATAAAATAGAAAAAACTCTGAAAGGATGAACAGTACAATTTTGTATCAGAACGAAAACACTACTGCCTGGTGATCAAAGAGTTAAGTACATTCAGAACAACTGAAGATCCAAATGGACATACTTGCTATGTACTCGCCAATAAGTGGATATTAACCCAAAAGTGCAGAATACCAACAATACACCTCACAGACAATATGAAGCTTAACAAGAAGGAAGGGCAAAGTGTGAATGCTTCAAACCCACGTAGATGGGGGAACAAAATAATCATGGAAGGAAGAGGAAGGCAGGAACCTGGGTGGGAGAGTGGAGGGGGATGAAAAAGGAGGGCAGGATCAGTTATGGGAAGAGACAGAAGAGGATGTAGAGGGTCAGGAGAATGAATAGAAATAAGTGGCATTGGGGGATGGGGAACTGGGGGAACCACTAGAAAGTCCCTGGCAACAGAGATCGAATCCAATGGGAATGCTATTAGCCAAAATATCCAACAGAGGGGGGAGAGAGAACCTGAAGAGACCACCTGCAGTAGATACACAAGGCCCCCAGTGAAGAGATGGGGTCACTTATCCATATCAAAAATTTTAAGCCAGAATTGTCCTTGTCTAAAGAAAATGCAGGGACAAAAATGGAGCAAAGGCTGAAGGAAAGGCTATCCAGAGACCTTTCCACCGTGCGATCCATTACATGGATCCATTCCATCTGCAGACACCAAACCCTGGCACTATTGCTGATGCCAAGATGTGCTTGCAAACATAGCCTGGTACTACTGTCTTTTGAGAGGTTCTGTCATCTGACAAAGACAGATGCAGATACTCAGAGTCAATCTTTGGACTGAGCCCAGGGATCTCAATGAAGGAGTTAGGGGAAAAGCTGAGGAGCTGAAGGGAATTGCAACCCCATAGGAAGAACAACAGTATCAACTACCCAGACCGATCAGAGCTTCCAGGGTTTAAACCACCAACCAAAATATAAATACGGGCCATCCATTGCTCCTGCTACATATGTACCAGAGGACTGCCTCATATGGCATTAGTGGGAGGGAAGGGGCTTGGTCCTGTGAAGTCTTTATGCCCCAGAGTAGGGAGATGCTAGAGGGGTGCAGCAGGAGTGGGTTGATTGTGGGGAAGCACCCTCTCAGAGGCAAAGAGGAAGGAGATGGGGGGGGGGTCTATGGAAGGGAGACCAGGAAAAGGGTCAACATTTGAAATGTAAACAAATAAAATTATTAATAAATAAAATAGTAAAAAAAAAAACCCCTAACATTCTTTAATTTTGTTTTGGAGGATTTGAGATGAGAAATTTGGCACTCAGATACAAGAAACCTTAATAGGGTTCTCCTAAAAACTGTTACAATATGTGCTCTTAAAGTGAAAGTGAACATGAGACTTCTGGAGTAGAACAACCTGGATCATCAAGTACTACACAGCCACAGAATCAAAAATCCAGATTATCAGATATCAAACATGAGAGCCATTCACTTGGCCAGGGAGGAAAGCAGGAATGGATAAGAGAATTGAAGATGGTTACCACAGTCACAAGTCTACTGAAGACAAGACACTGTACCTCTAACCTCTTATTTGGAACTATGTCTTCTTTTACTGGCCTCATGATCCCTTTCCACAGTTGAACTCATTTAACTTGCAAACATTGTAAACCAAAACTACACTAAACAAAACTAAACTGTTTAGCTAAGATAAAGATAGTAAAGTAAAAATCCTACTCAAAGATAAAGCTACTAACTGTGGATCCTATATTTTAAAAGTCGCTGGAGAGACGATTGACTTGCTAAGGCATGCCGCCAGAGAGTAAGACCATCCTATCTAACTTAATGGGCCACTTGCCCAGTTATTCCTGTTATTTTGCTGCGTTACCATGTGTCACTGCAAAGGTCCATATAAAAGTAAAGCAGAGATCATTTAATAACAGAAATACACTTCCAACAGCAGAGCTCAGTGCTATCCAAGGATACTCAGGCACCAGTTCACTCCTCAGCTGTTTTCGTAAGGTTGGCACTCTTGCAAAGCTCTAACTTCTAAAGCATAGACTGCTCTAGTGTGCTTTCATCTGAGTGTTATCTTACTGCACCACAGTTGCAAAGGGTGGGATCTCAACTCCTCTTACAAAAGAACCCTATGCAGTGAGAAAAGATGCTCAGATCATGGTCAGCCTAAGGTATTAATGGAGAGAGTGCATTTCTGTACTGGTCCTGTGGCTAGTTAATCTCTCATGATCAATTATATTCTCTATATATACAACTCATTTTGTTCTATGCTGTATATAATTATTACTTCCCTAAAGAATATCCTGTTTTAATCCAGTTTCATACTATATTTACCTATTGTGTAATAACAGAAACACACTCCAGTGGTCAATGCATATTGGCCAAAGGATGACTCTTTCATTGTGGGAACATAGAGTATACATGTATCAGCTAGGTGGTAGAGATATGTACACTTACAGCATAGCCAACTACACCTAGACTAAAATTTCTACGACATGTTATTGTTTGATACTAAGAACAAAGTTTATAACAATTAAGCATTTATGAAACTAATCATATGTAGACATAGAAAATGTGCTGCAAACAAATGTAATACAAAAGACTAAAAAGTATGAGACACCCATTCAGGACTTATAACTCATTCAGGGTTTGAAGCTGCTTGTTTGTAGTAAGTGTGAAAGCCTAGAACCATACTTTGCATTGCCTTTGATGTCGTAAACACTAAGTTCACATCTACTGTGGGACTTTTGTGGTCCCACTTGAAGTTTAATGATGAAGACATGAAGAAATATGCATAGTATAAGGCTGATGACTTCAGCTAGCCCATCTAGTTTAACCTAACTTCTCTCTAACATTGCATCTCTCCACCTGCTACTCCTTCTGTTCTAGCTCTATACCCTGCTTCTATTCTGCTTCAGATCTGCTCTGCTTCTCTCATCCCTCTGCCTCTTCTGACAGGCTGCTTGTCCAGTCACAGCTCCAGCTGCCAGCTCCTTATTCCTCAAATGCCTATTTCTTTCTCATACAAAAGGGAAAAAAAGCTATTAGCATAGTGTGCAATATACCTCCCCATAGCAGCTTGCCTTTCTTTTTGGACAGATGAGGGAATGACAAACATTTACATATCCTGCCAGCTTACGGCCACCTGCACAATTAACAAATGAGAACAGGGACACAGATTCATAGCCAGTCCATACAATATGTGTGTATTTTCCCAACACACACCTATGCTAAATTTATTATAAAATTTTCTTCAATAATATCAACATTAAATTATTAAAACCTGTAAGCTTTATTGAGATTTTGAGCAATTTTAGACTGATTGTAACATTTAGCTTAAAACAAAAAGCACTTTATAACAGTACCAAAATATCTTCCTTCATTTCCTTATTATTTCACAAGTGTATTTCACTTACATTTATTGGGTTTTTTTTTTGTATGTGTTTGTTTGGGGTTTTGTTTTTTGTTTGTGTGCTTGCTTGCTTTGCTAAAAGCCAAAGCACAAGCATATAGTTTAACCTCAGCTACCAACACATCAGTCTCATTACCATCACCACTCTTCTATCACCTCATTTCTCTGCATTGGAGGTACCACTTTATCTGCAGAGTAACAATGCCTCCTAGAACACGCCCGTTAAAATTTACTCAAAAATGATGATAAGAAGTCTAGAATGCATTACTATGCTTTCTCATGATGGGCCATTCGGTGGGATTGATCCACCAGCATCACTGCAAACATTTGAGCAGTTAATGATATCACAACAGCTGCAATATCACCAAGTGATAGAAGCTTTACCCTCTATTATAGTATTATAGGCCACTAGAATACATGTAGCCTTTTGTGATACACTATGCTATTACGAGGCACAAAACTATGCTAGTATTTCCACTGATGATGTTAAAGTGGTATGTGTTCCAGGCTGCCACCTCTTGAGTCTGTGGGGAGACTACAGGATATTGTTCAGAGTCTTCTTACAATCAGTGAAGCAAAACTAAATCCTCTGCCAACAGGACTGACTTTAAATTCATTTTTTTGCTGTTATTTAAAATCTTTAATTATTTTTAATTATGTACATCTCTGTGTTGGTAAGTGTGCACATGCACACGAATGCAGATGCTTACAGAAGCCAGAGGCATTGATGTCCTGAAGCTACAGCTGGGAACTGAACTTGAGTCCAAGGGAACAGCAATAAGTATTCTTAATGATCAAGTCATCTTTCCAGATCCAAGACTGACTCCTTTACATTCTTCTGGCCAGTAACTTTTAGAATTTTCTGGATGAGGCTTCTAAGAAATGAATTTAATATCTGACAGTATATACACAATGAGAAAATAAACTTTTCAGAACAAGTATTGGGAAGGATATGAAGAACGAAAACTCTTGGGCACAATGCATATGAAGATAAATTGGAGAAATGACTTTAAAAAACTGGCAACACCCTCTAGTATTTACACACACAATCTCCAAATTATGCATCTTAGAAGTGGGATATTTCTAACATAAATGAATGAATTTCAGTGCACCAAAAGAAACATAAAATATAATACACAAAATAGACCAAAGTCTACAAAATAATTATAGCATATTTAATTCTTGAACATTGAATATAGTTCAGATATCCACCAATGGTAGATGCAAATTTATGAATAGCCATAGAATACTATATTGTATTGAAAAGTGAAGGAGTTGCAAATATATCCAACAAATATGACCACTTCCGTTATGTTTGAGTGAGTCTGTCATAACCTGTACTTGCTGTATAACCACACTGATGTTAGGTTCAAAGCACTAAATTTTACCATACAGAATTAAAAGTTTAGAGGATAATCCCCACTACCCAGAGTAACTCTGGGTAGCTTCTGATATATCATTATTATTTTGACTAATAGATGCCTAATATACACAGGTGTTTTCAATCTCTGAACAACTCAACCATGCCTTCATAATTAAGAAATTACGCCACAAATAAAATTTAATGGCAGGTCAAGAAGGAGAAGTTGGCCAGCTTAGTCTCGTCATTCCCTCTGCTCCCAATACACGATTTTCACTAGGAAGGCAATTGTAAGAGGTATGCATCAGTCATACTGACAGCATAAGGATAAACCCTGTAGACACAAATATAGACACAGAAAAGTAGGAGGTGCCTGTCTCTGGTGACATAAGGAATAATGTGCCAAATCTAGATCCTGGTTGTCTGAGACACATTAACCCTAAGTATATTTTATATGAAACATTTAGAATTTGTTCTGTTTGCTACAAAATATACCTCCTAAGTAATATTTGGTTGCCTCATATAGCAGTAATTATAGGCAGTTGTTTTCATCTATTACCATATAAGAATGGGAGGTATTTCAAAGCAAGGACCTGACTATATAACCTTAGCATTTAACAACTACCAATAGACTCTTTATCTTTATTGTATCAGTCCAAAGAATAGCACTGAAAGATACATATAAGGTAAGTTGTAGATAAATGCTAATTTGGCCAACATGAATTTACCACATCTCATGCTATTTTATTTTATTTTTCAGAATAGGTAAAGATTTTGTTTAAAAGGCCAGATTTCAGCTTCATGAAAGAAAGTTTACCATAGTCATCAACTGTGTCACTGAAGTATGAAATCATCCACCCCCATCAAACTTCCAACTCAATTCTTTATAGAAGTAGAAAGAGAAATTTGCAAATTTATCTGGAATAACAAAAAACCTAGGATAGTGAAAATTATTCTCGACAATAAAATAACTTCTGGCAGGGCCGGGCGGTGGTGGCGCTTGCCTGTAATCCCAGCACTTGGGAGGAAGAGGCAGGAGGATTTCTGAGTTCGAGGCCAGCCTGGTGAGTGAGTTCCAGGACAGCTAGGGCTACACAAAGAAACCCTGTCTCAAAAAACCAAAAAAAAAAAAAAAAAAAAAAAAAAAATTCTGGCAGAATCACCATCCCTGACCTCAAGCTGTACTACAGAGCAATCATGATTAAAAAAAAAAAAACAACTTCATAACTTCATGGTATTAGTACAGTGACAGTCAGATAGATCAATGGAATAAAACTGAAGGCCCAGAAATGAACCCACACACCTGTAGTCACTTAATCTTTGACAAAGGAACTATAACCATCTAGTGGGAAAAAAGACAGCATTTTCAACAAATCATGCTGGTTCAACTGGAGGTCAGCATATAGAAGAATGCAAATTGATCCATTCTTCTCTCCTTGTACAAAATTCAAGTCCAAATGGATCAAGGAACTCCACAGAAAACCAGATACACTGAAACTAAGAGAAAAGAAAGCAGGGGAAGAATCTAGAGCACATGGGAATACAGGAAATTTTCCTGAACAGAACACAAATAGCTTATGCGCTAAGATCAAGAATTGACAAATGGGACATCATAAAATTCCAAAGCTTCTGTAAGGCAAAGGGCAGTGTCAATAGGACAAAACAGCAACCAACAGAGTGGGAAAAGATCTTTACCAACCCTACATCTGATAGAGGGCTAATATCCAATATATACAAAGAACTCAAGAAGTTAGATTCTAGAGAACCAAACAACCGTATTAAAAATGGGAAACAGCTAAACAAAGAATTCTCAACGGTGGGATACTGAATGGTTGAGAAGCACCTAAAGAAATATTCAACATCCTTAGTCATCAGGGAAATTCAAATCAACACAACCCTGAGATTCCACCTCACATCAGTCAGAATGGCTAGGATAAAAAACTCAGGTGACAGCAGATGCTGACGAGGTTGTGGAGAAAGAGGAACACTCCTTCACTGTTGGTGGGATTGCAAACTGGTACAACGACTCTGGAAATCAGTTTGGTGGTTCTTCAGAAAATTGGACATAGTACTTCCTGAGGACCCAGCTATACTACTCCTAGGCATATACCTAGAAGATGCTTCAACATGTACTAAGGATGCATGCTCCACTATGTTCATAGCAGCCTTATTTATAATAGCCAGAAGCTAGAAAGAACCCAGATGTCCTTCAACAGAGGAATGGAGTCAGAAACTGTGGTATATTTACATAATTGAGTACTACTCAGCTATTAAAAACAATGAATTCATGAATTCTTTGGCAAATAGATGGAACTAGAAAATATCATCTTGAGTGAAGTAACCCAGTTATAAAAGAGCACACATGTTATGCATGCACTGATAAGTGGATATTAGCCCAAAAGCTTAAGATGCAATTTACAAACCACATGAAGCTCAAGAAGAAGGAAGACAGAAGTGTGCATACTTTGGTCCTTCTTAGAAGGAGGAACAAAATAGCCATGGAAGGAGATATAGAGACAAAGTGTGGAAGAGAGATTGAAGGAAAGACCACCCAGAGACTGCACCACCTGGGATTCATCCCATATACAGTTACCAAACCCAGACAGTATTGTGGATGCCAAAAGTACTTGCTTACAGGAGCCTGACAAATGCAGAGGCCCTGCCAGTGTCTGACAAATGCAGAGGTGGATGATCTCAGCCAACCATTGGACTGAGCACAGACTTCCCAATGCAGCTAGAGAAAGGACCTAAGGAATCGAAGGGGGGTTGCAGTCTCATGAGAGGAACAACAATATCAATCAACCAGTACCTCCAGAGCTCCCAGGGACCAAACCACCACCCATAGAGTACACATGCAGGGACCCATGACTCCAGCCTCATATGTAGCAGAGAATGGCCTTGTCGGACAACAGTGGGAAGAGAGGCTGTCGGTTCTGTGAAAGCTCGATGTAGCTGAGTGTAGGGGAATTCCAGGACAGGGAAGTGGGACTGTGTTGGTTGGTAAGCCGGAGGAGAGGCTTATGAAATAGAGGGTTTTCAAAGGCAAAACCAGGAAAGAGGTTAACATTTGAAATGTAAATAATGAAAATATCTAATAAAAAAAGAATTCATATACAGATGGGCCTCGTTTGGTTCCACAAAAGGAGGCTTACAAAGATACCAATCCAGACTTGACCATGAACCACATGTGTCAGTCACTGTGTATATAGCCTTATAAGTAAAATTCCCAGTACTTTATCTTACTAATTAATTCAAAGGAACTGGAATTTTCTATTCTAATTTTCAAGATAATTGCAGGGATTGAGGCTGGAGACTTAATGTAAACTCACTCTATTTGACTTTTCTCTCCATACATTGAGATGAATGTCACTTATAAGGGAAGGCATGTGAACGAGGTGGTGTTATGCTCAGATCACAGGGACTATCAAGACCACCAAAGACTACCAAGAATCCAATTCTATGCAAAAGCAAAAGGTCTTTATTCACTCTCAAGCTCGGACTCTCCAACCTCTCCAACACAGTGAATGGTGTGGAAGCTACAGAGCAGGTACAACCCTTGCCTTTTTATCATGGTTGTAGCAGGGTTCAACTTGGAAATTACATGATTGGTTGATGTTTGATTTGTGCATTTCTATTGGCTAGTACTGATTTTAGCTTTATATGAACTATAGTTGCTGGCTTAATCATTCTACTTTGAGACATTAGGTACTTTTCCCTTAAGAACTGATTGGCTGTTGTTAGGGGTGGAGTGGCTGTTTGTTTAGGTGAACTGTGGTTGTTGTCAGGGTGACAC
>JADRCC010573390.1:0-17579 GCA_019843855.1 Hylomyscus alleni | reverse complement strand
CTCAGTCTTCATAGCTTTCCAGTTTGAATTAACCTTTGTAGCTGGCCAGATGGAACGTTCTAACTCATGCATGTGGACTGAGACTGGAGGCCTTCCTCCAATTTCTTCTCAGCACTTGTGCTGCAGCCCAACTAAGTGTTAGTAGTGAAGGTCAACTTGTTGGTTCTCTGTCAGTCTGCTCTGTATGTCACTATGTTATGTTAATTAAGATTGTTGTGTTAGAAGGCAGCTCGTAACAGGACAGATCACACCAAGCCACTACAGTTCCACAAAACAAGGTTTATTGGAGTGAAGTGAGGAAGAGGAGGAGGAAAAGAAGGGGCTAGGAGTTGGGGTCTCTGCCTTTTATTCAGGCCGTGATGTAATCACGCACACCACTGTGCACAAGTGAAGTACACAGGTGAAGCACACACTGGGAGTATGTGGCGGTTGCCATGGCAACAGATGCAAGAGGGTCCTTGTCCCCTAGGGATGACTTAATCTTTGGAGGTGACCAGCAACCTTAAGGCCATTTCTGATGCTGACAAAGACCACCATAGTCTAGATTAAGTCAGATATTGTAATATATTGGACATTGTACAGTTTGCTCCAAGTTTTCTTTGGCTTTGATTACTCTAGACTTTTTTAAAATTTTGTTTCTTGATTGTTATGGTTTTAAAAGCTGAGTTTGTTAAGAATACATCTAGGAGTTTCTAAGCTATCACAAAATCTACAAATATTTCTTACTTTTAATATTATTAATTCTTGCTGGGCAGTTGTGGTGCACGCCTTTAATCCCAGCACTTGGGAGGCAGAGACAGGCACATTTTTGAGTTTGAGGCCAGCATGATCTACAGAGTGACTTTCAGGACAGCCAGGGCTATACTGAGAAACCTTGTCTCGAAAAATACCAATTTATATTAACTATATATGTTATATATTAATTATATGCATTAATACATATTAATATTATATATTAACTATATATTGTATTATATTATATACAAGAATTAACTATATTAACTATGTATATATAGTTAATTCTTTTAAACCACAGAGATCTGTTGAAATCTTTAAAATTGAACATGAGAATTAATAATATGGTTATGCTTATTTATTGAAAACACAATATAACAGCAAGAAAAGAGTAAGAGTATCAGAATATACTTATTAATATGGCCATTTTCAAAGAGTTATTTTTGCATTTTAATCTATTCTCAAGTTTTAACAACAGTGAGCCTCAAAATTCCCCTACAGATAACACAGGCAAGTAGTCATGATGTTACTACACAGATAACCAAATGGACTTCTGAAGTCAAGGATGCCTTTTGAGTTTAGCCACAGGACAGTCCAGGTGCTAGAATTCAACTTTCATTAGTGTATTTTTGCCACCTACACATCAGGTCTCAGTCCTTGTACAGGCAGAGGTATGTGTAAAATTTTGTTCTCTTCTAAGGCATAAAATACATTGAAATACAACTTCCGCCTGTTTTAACTCCCTTGTGCTATTTCTCTGAGAGATGCTTTTACAGACTATTGTCTAGAATTTTAAATAATAAATGACTTTACAGAAAACAAAATGTATATTTTACACATCTGCACGTGAGAAAACTTCCTAATGTGACAAACATAAATGCTCAAAAGCTATAGATGGAAAACAGGGACTTTCTGTCTCTGGGTGTGCTTGGCCTGGGAGAATAAACAGGCCAGTATGCTGTATAAATTTAACTATACTAAAGGTTCTTGTGAGGAAGGAAAGCTGGATTCTTTGCTGGCAGTACATCTTTTTCTTGTTTTCAAATGTGCATGACTTCTGAAAGTAAATAAACTCACATAGTCAAAAGAGTGTCAATCCCACAGAGCACATTGTTTATGCATTATGACTTATCCCTTAAGAATGGTAGCAAAGGGATTCAGAAAGAATGTCTGTCATAAAAGAATATATTTCCTTTGCCTATAAGCTTTATAGGACACAGGAAAATTTGGAAGTTGTACTGAGTTGGAGTAACCTAAGCCATATAGACCCACAAGTGGAGGTAACAGACAGCAAAACAATGACTACTTCAAGAGTATGTCAATTCCTACAGAAAGTAAAGCTGCCTCCTGACAGAAATGATGGTGGGATATTGTGCATACCAGAAATACAAAAATGTCCCCACAGCACATGAAATTTCTGTTCTCTTACATACACAAAGAAATTGTTATCACCCCAATTATTATGCATAATCCCAGATGGGAAGCATTGAGGGGTTATTTGTTTTTTGTTGTTCAGGAGAGCATCTATTTCTTACCAGAATCAATTACCAAAGAGATAGTGATAGAGATAATATACATACTAAACCAAATGTTTTCATGAACCCGTTAGAGAGTATTGAGAAAATTTCAAGTTTCTCTCTTTATCCAAGTATTAAAATAATATTTATACTTGATTCTTGAAGACATTTATCAACTATATATATATATATATATGTGTGTGTGTGTATATTACAATATATATATATATATATACAGATGATGTATTTAATGTAATCAAATATAGGACTACAGATATCTATTACATATTCATATATATACATATTTATATGTGCATATATTTCTCTATTCTGGTCTCTCAAATCCTTCTCAGAAGAGAATCAATCTCACTACTGATAAGAAGAAGCAAAAGGCAATAGGCAGACATAATGGCAAGTGAGTTTAGCCCTATTCTTTCTATCTAATGGTTAGACAGCAATTCTTACTGAGTTACACACATCACTTTCTGGATCATCTCAAATCCATGACATCTTCTCATTTTCTGCATGTAGGATATGGTTATATTTTTTAAAAAATCTAAGGCTGTTTCTCTAAATATAAAACATTTAACATGAGAACTGCTGTGCATAAAATTTGACACACAGCCAAGCCCCAATAAATGAATTCTATTTTTACCAATACTGAGATCCTTATTATTAATAGTGCTTCAAGTCATGCCTTCCATACTTTTAGTTTCAAGTTGGTTACTTTTACCAGTTTCATTGCCACTCCCTGCTTTACCTGGCATGGTTTATAACCTCCACCAAATATAGTTTAAGAAATCTTCAGGGAAGAAAATAACTATAAAACAATACTACACAAAATGGCCTCATCACAGAATCATGTGATCATAAAATAAATAATGAGTACTACTCATATAGCATGACAAACTCGATTCTTTTGTTTTGTCTTGTTTTGTTCCCTTTCTCCATGTAGTCAGAGTTGTCTTTCATTGTGGCAAGCTAGGTAGAAACCAATAATAACCTACAGAATGTCAGGAAACAGAAAGGTCTGTGACCATATTCTTCTCAATTCTAATGCTGATCATAACTTCAAGAGACAGATTATTGACACATGTTATGCCTGAGTTCATAGTATAAGCAAAACCCAGGGTGAGGAATCCAAAGAGAAAATGACTACTTCCTATGTTAGCATTTTGGTCTTGGTGTTTTTACAACAACAACAACAACAATAATGATAATAATAATAATAATAATAATAATAATAATAATAATAATAATGTTTTGAAAGGTAATCCCTATTTTGACAGTATTAGTTGCTAGAGCCTTTGCGAGGTTACTGGCTCATGATTATCCCTTTCTTCCAGCAGCTCTCAATTGCAAACAGCCCTTAGCTCATAGTGGACTACCTCACCTCTATGGTGGGATTTAGTCTGGCTAACTTTCCCATAGGTCTTGTGCATGCTGTCACATCCTTTGTGAGTAAGTTCTTAAGTGCAACTGCCCTAAGTGTCCAGGAAATTCCATTTTCTTCACTCATTCATTGGCTGCTTCTAGCTATAGAGTATTGTCCCTTTTCCTTCCACAATGATTTTGAGCTCTGCTGAGGAGAGATGTGATACAGATGTTCAGTTTAGTGTTGAGAATTCTACAGTCTCTTATTCTTAGCACCTTGGCCAGCTGTGGTCTCTGTGTTAACCACTCTCTTCTGTAAATGGAAGCATCTTGGATGGGGATTGTGAAATGCACTGTCCAATGCACTAGTCTACTGATATACCATTAGGAGTTGGTTTAATACTGTACACTTAGCAAAATAAGTACAGTAGGTTCCTTGCTAGGGACTTGCAACTGGAAGTATGGGACTCCCCTGTCCACCTTTCTTACCTACTATTCACTTATTTATTCGAAACATTGTCTTTCTTTGCCACCTGTTACTGAACACTATGCATCTCTGTTTTCAAAGACAAGGTGCTTTGTTTTGTTTTGATTTGGTTTGTTTTTTTGTCAACCATTTTAGTGCCTGAGACATACCATACATCATCTGCATGTCATACATTGCCCATCTAAGTACAACTCTGTCTCCCATTTCCACACTCTTTAGCATCTCATTCATAAGTCAGTCAGTTCCATTTCTCTCAAGGAATGGTGCATATTTAAACCCTGAGAGTCTCCCATTGCACATCTGGCCACTGCCCACCTGTGCTCTCCGTGTGCAGAGGAACTGAGGACCAGAGTCTTGGGTGGTAGTGTGTATGGTGGGTATAAATGACTTGGGAGACTGTGTCAGAGGACAGCTTGGTTGTTGAAATAGGGGGACTAGATCATATAGGTTGAGTCAGGGTGGAGGAAAGGAAAAAAGACAATGAGGGAGGTGTTCTAGTGGGCTAGGGCCTTCCAAGTCTATCAGCTATATTGGCACACTGCTGGTCACCTGATTTCTGAGAAGCCAGTTCTCTGGCAGGGAATCAGAAGCCTAACTGACTTTATCATGACATAGCCTTTGTCCCTATGGAGTTGAGTAGGACCAAGCTGCTTTGGTTAGGGAGTGGTTCCACTCCTGCTGTGTGCTCTCTGAGAGTGGTCCAGGATATGAAAAGTGCTGCTGTATCTAATGTTCCTCATCTGGATTGGGAACCCACAAAACTCTAAGTCACCCCTAGACTCATGTCTCACAAAAGTTGACATGAAAAAGGTGAATACATCTCTCCTCCACAAACATATTAAGATCTCCAAGTCTTAATTATCCTATATGGAATATCCTATTCCATATATATCCTATACGGAATGTCTTTCTAGGCATGTGGACAGTGTACTTTTCCAGGGTATCCTGATTAGAGGAGATTTCCACTGGAAAGTCTCAATATTTTTTTTTATCATCATTTTAAGATACTTTATACTTTTGTTTCATTTGTGTTTCCTGAATGAAGTCTAAGTGGCCAAGGGAATTAGGCTGCAAATCTGCTTATCCTTATCTCTACATTGTTACCTATAGATCATGGATTTCCCAGACCATTAGGTTTCTGTGCATAGATTCAGAGAAGGTCATGGTCATTGACATGCAATGGCAATGCAGCAATATCCAGTGTTCACTTAGCAATAGCCTAATCATACACCAATAAACAGCTAACAGAAAAAGAAACAGAAAAAAAGCATTTAGTGTTAATTTTTATTTTTCATTTTATTCTAGACATGGAAATCCTCTACATGCTTTGGCATGCACCCTATATTTTGGGAAAAGGGAGGAAGCACTGGTTTGCCTATCACCTCTTCAAAGACTATTTAGAACGATTATAAATGCTGTTTTCTTTCTATCATTTGGTCCTCTCCATGCTCTTGATTCATTCTTGAGATCCATAGTTATGAATTCATCTAATAATGTATTTTGGTTCAAGAATTTTATGTCTAATTTATTTGTTTTGTTATTCAAAATCTCATTCTAGGACTCTGCTAAAACATATGAACAGGTTTATTTTTCTGCTTCTGTCCTGTTTCATTGTTTAGCTCAGTTCTCATGATGGAAGGGAAAGCTTCTATTTTCAGTAACCATAAGCAAGGTGAAGGTCAATGGTCTGTTTGTAAAGATCTCTAGGAATATATAGTGCTGTCATTGATTTCAAACAAACATAATAAACATGTACAAATACACAATTGCATGGAAAGTATCATTTGAAGTGCATGAAATGCTTTAATCCATTTCATCTTCATAATGATATTCTTGGGTAGATACTATAGTTTTCCTTCTTAGTCAGTGTCTCTAGTTTTTACCTTGGGATCTTAAGAGATGGTTGTGCTAGGTGCATGGC
Organism: Hylomyscus alleni; assembly: GCA_019843855.1. NCBI lineage: Eukaryota > Metazoa > Chordata > Mammalia > Rodentia > Muridae > Hylomyscus > Hylomyscus alleni. Next base: position 11,545 of record JADRCC010573390.1, on the reverse strand, counting down.
AACAGCTCCATAATAAATGCCTGGTTCACATAAAGTAGGAATCAGGTCCAGGCAAGAGTTCTCTCTCATCTGGTAGGATAAGGTGCCTAGTTCCAGCAGCTGAATCAAGTCTCTGATTCTAGTACTAAAGCCTGATACTCTAGTGCAGTGGTTCTCAGCCTGTGGTTCACAACCCCCTTGGGGGTCACATATCAGGTACCCTGTATATCATATATTTACATTATGATTCATAACACCAGCAAATTATAGGTACGAAGTAGCAACAACATAATTTTATGGCTGGTGTCACTTGTAGTGAGAAATTGTACTAAAGAGTCGTGGTATTTAGAAGGTTGAAGACCACTGATCCATCGTGCTGCTTCACCAAACTTTAAGTTTTATTCTAAGCCTCCTGTGCATCTAAAAACCTTTTCTTTGTCCAATTCAATACTGAGTCTTAGATACCATAGGTTTGGCATCTAGGTAAGTAGCTTCCCAATTCTATTTTCCAAGTGAAAGGTTCAAGGACTCCAATTTCCCTACATCCTTGGTACTATATATTTGATAGCTTTTCAAAATGATAACATTCTCTTGTGAATGATGGCTTTTCTCTGTGACCCTATTTAAACCTGCTTTGTTTTCCATCAATTATGGAGTGTGATGCAATCCAAATATGTCATGTCCCTGCCTGGTTGCTCTTAGTCATAGTATTTAAACTTAGCAAAGTAAGGCACCTGGTTTATTAAAAGATGATGTGTAAAAAGAATATAAAAATCTAAACTATAGTTAATTCTTGGGTAATTCTCCAACCCAAATATGTCCCAGCAATGAAAACACGACTCATTTATATGGATACAAGTTGTGCACCTAGATTGGGCAGATCTACCACTACAATACCATCTTCCCCATCTATAAGACCCCTTAGAATTTGCGATTTCTCCAGGCCAAGTACTTCTGCTCTGCTTTCCTTTTACCTCCTCCTCCTTTGTCCTCTCTCCCCTTCTTCTCTCTCAACTTTCAGCTCAACCTTCCCTTAATCTGCCCCACCCTTAATCACCAGCTCTAGCCTTTATTTTACAAATTAAGGTAGGTAGAAAGTTTACAGGAAATCACCTGAGTGCTGACTCATTCCTTGTTCAAAACCCCTCCCAGGAGAATGGAATTAGCATCAAATTCCAAATAGCCCCAGGGCAATCCAAAATACTTAATAGGTAAGAATGCATAATATCTGAAAATTATGTTTATAGCATACTAACTTCATTCAAAATCTAGCATGTTAATCTTATTTTCTTGCAAGTTAGCATATATGGAAAGATATAAACTGACATACTTTTATTAGTATATTTAGCCTGTGACATTGATCAAGCATACGGAAAACATTTGGTTGTTTTTGTCATATTCATGAAATGACAAGAGATATGTTTGTTTTATTTATTTTAATTTGAAAAATTGGGTTCCAGAATATAACAAAGCCTCAGAACTCAAAATATGATTAGTCATATTAATAGTAGCTAGCCCTGTTAAAGGTTACATAGTGACCAGAAATTGAACAAAACATCTCGGAGGTTGGCTGATTTAATTTCTTAAGAGTGGGAACACAACTGGGCAGAATAAAGTGGAGATACTAGAGTGCATTTATCCTTCACCAGCTGTCAAGTTCCAGGCTTTATTTTTTTATTTTTTTATTTTTTATTTTTTGGTTTTTCGAGACAGGGTTTCTCTGTATATCCTTGGCTGTCCTGGACTCACTCTGTAGACCAGGCTGGCCTCGAACTCAGAAATCTGCCTGCCTCTGCCTCCCAAGTGCTGGGATTAATCGAGTACTGACACACCACTCAGGAGGTGGTAAAAAGCAGCCCAAAATGTGGGAGGCCGAAGCTGGGTTCCCTGACTCCCAGGAGTCCAGAAACTCTTGGACACTGCACAGAAGAGTCAGGTACGAGGGGTCGGGGACTCCCACACTCCTGGACAATGGAGTTGGTGGAGGGCTGAGAATGATGAGCCAGAGTCTAGGGGAATGGAGAACTCCAGCTTATCTCAGCAGTGCCAAGTCTGAGAGTGTAGAGAGGCCTTCTGAGGGAGACATAAATAGCAAGGGTCTGTAAAGGAAAGGTTTTTCCATGTTTCCCAAGGTGTTTCTTCATGAGAAAGACACTCTTTGGCTCTAATCTTTATTGATGGTTCATGGTGGAAAATGGGTATAAACTACCTCCTCGGGGTAGACCAAAGGTTAAATACCTTTTGCTTGAAGGAATGCACAAGAATGAAAGCTCATAGGCTAAACTCACAGGGCCTCTAGATATCTCATTAGCATGGAAAAATCTGTTCTGATCTACATGACTATAGGTCATGTTCCTATATGTGGTCACACAATAGGGTCCTAGTCATTAGCTGGTGAAGATCCTACTGTCAGAGGTTCTGGGGCTTCCAACCTGCTCAATCTTGTTAATTTTCCTTGTATAGTTCACTGTCTCACAGTAGAATGTCCTGGTAAAAGTTACATAGTGATCAGAAATTGAACCAAACATCCTTGTGGTTGTCTGATTAGATCTCTTAAAGTCTCGAGTTTGTTGGAGGCACAAGAATGTGCATAGATTTTTCAGCGGACTTCCTTCTACTTAGGGAACAAGGGTGTTTTAGAGGTGAGTCAACCATAAACAATGGAGGAGCCTCATAAAGAAGAAGGAAGAGGGATATACAATACAATGGAACGGGGTCTTGAATGGTGTTTGAAGGCACAGAAGGCTGGTTTTGAATGTTTTCTCCCTCTTCTATGATCTAAAGTTTAGCTATGCCTTTTGCTATGAGTGCTTAAAGTAAATTTTGATTTTGCAAGTCTCTTGCAGAGAAGTCATGAGCCTTAGTTCTAGCAAAGAAAATATACTAGAAAAGATGAAGTTGTTTACTTATTTAAATAGATACAGTGGGGGATATTTACAGAGGCCTCTATAAGGATATGTTGGATGGAAGAAAATAAATAGTCTCAGGAAGATAGAAGCTAGGTAAAATTCTGTAGTGATCCCTTCCCTATAGTTACACAAAATGTGCTTTGTGTGCAGCAAATTATATCCCTAAGTAATCTGGAAGCCAGATTTGTATAAATGATAAGATGCATTGAAGAACACAGAAAGCAAGCAAAGAGTTTCTCTTGTAAGCACTCTTCCAACAGGCAGCAGGGAAAGGGAAGACAAAAGCTTGAGGGGGAGGAGAAGGAAATTAAGTTCAAGCTTTAGACTTGAAACCCAGGACCAAGACTAAAGGGAGAACTTGATATCCTTTTGATGGCTTCTTGTAATGGATTACTTCGATGACACTGAGACCAAAATACATGGAAGAAAAATCATAACGTAAGTAAGCTTTATATCAGGGATTTTTGCTCAATATGGAAGGGAAGCCTGGCAAGGGATTTTCATCAGACATGTGAGTCACCTTCACTGTTGAAATGTTGACATTGGGGTTGATTAGAAAGTTAGAACAGACCCGAAACAAGGTTCAACTTTGATTTAGTTTCTTCAACTGGTCCCATCTAATTGTTCCACAATTGTCAAATATCACCGTTAAGTTAGAGACCAATAAAATATGCCCATGTGGGAAGCATTCCAGAATGAAATCATTACACTCTAGCTTTCTTATAGATTCATCACTTAATTTTTTTCAAATGTTTGAAAATTTTGTATCCAGTATTTTTCAGTGAGGTAACTTAATGATCTCAAGAGCACCGTGGTCCCAATAAAGAGATAAAAGACTAACACTGTAATTGCATTGTGATAGGCTAATAGATTGGATGTGCCTCAGTGATAATATCAATGTAATACATTTTCTCAAAACCAAAGGAGGCATAGCAGAACACTGTGTGATTTGGATCTGAAATTGCAATTAAGAATTAAATAGGCAATCCAGAAGGCTAGGGTATGCATCAATAGAAAGTCTTATATTCCTTCCCTTTCTACATAGAACAAAAAATATATTTTTATGATCTACATATTTATTTGGTTCTAAGAAAACAAATATGCAAATATAAATTCATAGATTTCATGAAGGACTTTGTAAATACCTTTTCAAATTTTAACTGATAATAGAAAGCTTATAGTTTGAGACATAAAACATGCTCTAATACTTTTCTGGAAAACATAACTACAGTTTTTGGGTTCAGTTTACTTTTTAAAAAGTGAAGAGCTATCAACTGTATGTAACCTGACCTATTTGATTTCTGTTTGATGGAAAATGCTTTGCAAGGACATGGAAAATGGGTTGAAGTAATCTCCATGCTTTTAACATTATGACTAATTGCATTATCTAATATTTCTATTTGATAGTTACATTTCTACATTTTTTTGTTTTGTTTTGTGTTTTTTTGAGACAGGGTTTCTCTATGTAGCCCTGGCTGTCCTGGAACTCACTCTATAGACCAGGCTAGCCTCAAGCTCAGTAATCTGCCTACCTCTGCCTCCCAAGTGCTGGGATTAAAGGCATGCGCCACCACTGCCTGGGTGCATTTCCATGTTTTTATATGTCCTTGAGACTCTAAAATTAATTTGCCATCTGACTTTGTTCTTACTGTTAGTAAATAATTGATTAGCAGCATCATTCTCTAACAAAATAATTACTTTGAGAAACAATGTGACTGTGGTAAGCAGAAACACATGTACAATCCTTTCTTAGCCCTGTGGATTTTATTAAACTATTCTTGGTATGTGGCAGAAACCGTGGAAAACACCAAACCCTTCATTCCACACATTTTGACTATGTATACATACCCATGATATTTTAAGTTATGATTAGTAAGAGATTAACAACCAAGAGTTGGAACCATCTAGAATAATTAGATAATATGTTGAAAACATCCCATTGGATCTAATACAGAGACATTATGAAATGATTAGTAGGCAAGTAGAACATACAGCATGCAAATGCTACAAAAGTGATCGGATGGTCTGACATTACATAATGATACTCAGAAAATTATGTGATTTAGGACACTGATCATTCATTTCTAAAATACTTTACATTTTTTCAGATTTCATTTGACTGAAGGTAATTGAAGCCATACCGAAGGAACTTATAGTAAGGGAGGATTCCTTCTTTCTTCCCTTTGAGTCCCTTTCTACCTTCCTTTCATTCTATTCTGCTTGCTCCTGTCCCTTCCTCTTCCCTTACTTTTTCTTGATTCCCTATTGTTCCTTCCCATTCTGTTCTGTTCCTCTCCCTTGCACTCCCCTATTCCTTTCCCCCTTCCCTCCTCTTGAAGGACCCAAAGAGGACAAGGACTCCACAGGAAGAACAAAAAGTAAATTAACCAAATTGAGCATGAGCTGGACCTAGGTAGGTACCCAGCACACACATAGCACATGTGCAACTTGGTCATCATTTAGGTCCCCCAACAACTGGAGTGGAGGCTATCCCTGAATTTGTTGTCTGCTTGTTTCCCTAACAGGGCCACCTTTCTCACCTGTCTCAGTGAGAAAGGATGTGCCTATTCCTGCAATGATTGATGTGTACGGGGGAGGGGTGCTGTGAAGAGGGGCTGGAAGTGGAGCGAGGCTGATATTAGGATGTAAGGTGAATAAGTTAATTGATTAATTTAAAAACCCTTGTAGAATAGTGCTTATTTTTTCATTGTGAAGCAATAATTGCAAACTGCTTAAATAAAGTATAAAATTTGTGCTGGAAAAATACATCTCCTTGAGTCTAATTATATAGAAAAATAGGTCTATTAGAGGGATTTTAGGAGCTGAGTCTAACAGACAGAAAAGGCATTAGTCCAGCCCGGGGAAAATCAAGGACCCCACTGGGAGATTTTAAATTGACCTGGATTGAGTTGAGATTGGCTCTTAAGCTATGTTCCTTTACTAGCAAGGACATAAGGTGGCCTAGATATGGCCTTCACTGAAAATAAATGTCCATCTTACCCATAATTTAAATTTGTGGAACAGATGGGGACCTAAGGGATGTCCAAGAGAAATTCATCGGTAGAATTAGAGAAAATAGTGAGTAATTGACTCACAAATTTAGGAATTGTATCTATAATGATAAGTATTATAAAATATGCTAAGTCCAAATTACACTCAAAAATAAAAACTAACAGGGTAAATGACAGAATCAATAGTGGTTAAGAACTAAATTTCTGTGTTCTAATTTCACTTTTCCACTTATAAAATAGTTACTCATCAAATTCAGTTATTTACAGGAGTGCCTGTATCTCTCTCTCTCTCTCTCTCTCTCTCTCTCTCTCTCTCTCTCTCTCTCTCACACACACACACACACACACACACATACACACACACACATATTACACACACACACACACACACACACACACACACACACACATACTGAAAAATAGTTCCCATCCATATTAAATCCTTAATAAATGCAAAATGGTGAGAAATTTATTGCTGTTCTCTTAGCTGCTGAGCTGTGCATTCTGGAAATGTTTACAGAGGTTAAAGTGTGCAGATGGTAGCTTGAAAAGAACTGCAATTAACAGGACACAAACAAATGAACTGGGCCATTAGAAATTGGACGAGATTGGAGTGAGCAAAATATGACCCAAGGAAGTAGACCTGGACCTCGATACTTCTGGTGGTAGGATCAGCTTTCAAATGCATTTTCTTATACTTGCACTGTGATTTCTTATTAGTTATATCTTCTGTTTAATGAGCTGAAGTTACTGTTTCACAGAGGTAGTCAACCAAAGAAAATGACATAATTGACTACAGTCAAGGAAATTGTTTGAAAAGCATCAGTATGTGTTTCACTGTTGTATTACATACAAATATCAGTTATCCACCCTCTTCAATATCATTTAGAAAGCAAAGCAAATAAACAAGGAAAGTCAAACTCCCTTTTTGATAGAAACAAACTTCTAAATGTTATAGTCATTGAGAAAGGATCCCTCTTCCTTCACTCTAAAAAATAGTGGCCCTTTGTTATGTAAGGTGAGCGTGAGAGGGGACACTGCTACAAGATTATATTCTATCTTACCTTCATACATATCTGAAAATTCCGTTCTGAGAGAAAGGTGATATTTGTTACTGGAACTACTGAAAGTTTACAAAGTGTTTAGGGATCACCTAGCCAGCACTAATCATCAGTAAAGATTTAAAGAATGTCACTTGAAGTTTCCCAGAAAAACCATCTACATGATATGAAATTTGAGAATTCTCTGCAGTTTTGACAGATGAAAGTTACAGGAGAAATAAAATGTACAGGTTTTGAGGGGTGAAGGTCTGTTTCTGATGTACTAGAAATACTAGAGCCAAAGAGTGATAACAATAGCAATCTGTGCTCTTTAACATCTCAAATACAGGCAAATAAAAGTTTGATTTTTGTGTTTTGTTATACGGCATGTATTTCTAGGAATTAAACCTAAAGATTTACTAAACAAATGTCTCTATTATAAAGCACATTGAACTTGGACTTCCTCTATGATTTTAATACCAAGATCAGGAAAGAATGAAGCTTGAAGAATTGCAATTACTATCATAAAATTCCAAATCCTACAGACATTAAAAAAAAAAAAAAAGACAGGGCCCACTTTTCTTAATGCTGCTTGGTTCTACTCTGACAAGGACATTCACCTCTTCAGAGTCATCTGATTTGCACATGCAAATCGAAACTTTCTAAGATCTAACTCTTCATCTAGAATCCACAGTGAAATTGACATCTCAGAAGACCCTAAAAAAGTATGCATAAAAACATTTTAGAAGTGTTATCATATACACAAAAGTACTAAAAAGTAACAGTTGGTACAAGTGGGTCTTTCTAAACGAATGTCAGTTATAATGACCAGAACTTCTGGACTCGAGGATTGTAGAGGCAGTTTGTTTGAAACCTAAGTTCAATGGCAATACTGGAAATCAATACTCTTAAGCAAAAAGGGCAGATTATTTTTTCATGAGGACTTTGTAGAATATACTGTCTCTAACCACAATTCTATAACACTGTCGATAGAAAGCCAACTGAAACCTCTGCAACATAATTCCTGCACCTAAGACTCTGGGATCATTTCAGAAGTAAGAGTGGAAACATGGGAAAAGACGGAGGAAAAGGGAGTTTGCGATGGAATTGTGCCTCCCTCCCTGGTATATCAGAAGTCATACAAACAAAACATTTAAAAAAAAAAAAAAGACAAAACTTCCAGGCTGGACTGACTGTCTCTTGTGTGCTTTTATTCCTAGCATTTGGGAAGTGGAAGCAGAAAGATCAGGAGTTCACAGTCATTTCTGCTACACAGTAAATGCATGGCCAATAGGAGTTCCATAATAAACTGCCTCAAAGCTAAGTAAAATCCCTACCTTTCTGATTCTGTAGTTTGTATTATTTAAAAAAAATACTTTTACAAGTTTAGGGCTTATGTTCCATTATCTGACAAAGAGACACATGGTACCTAGGTTTGGAAATGTCCTGGGGGGATGGATGTGGTTCTGAGTGCCAGATGACATAGTTCAGCTCAACATCTCTAAACTTTCATTCATGGTGTGACAAGTGCCAACTTCAGTAAGATTAGGGAGAAAGAATGCATGCAGAATAAAGTAATGCTGGAGGCCTGGTGACATAGAATTTATCATTTTTCCTTATAGTCAATTTTAACTTATTCATTTATTTCTAACATTATGACTTTTCTCTGTGTTTCTTCCTAGATTGAAACTTAACAGTCAAATACAAAAATCAGGAATTACATATGCACATTCACATTTATCTGAGACTATTATCCACACCACATGAATCAATGTGGATTTGATTTTGGGAAATCAGCTTACTACGTTTTAGCTTTGCCTACCCCAGGCAAGTTTCTCAGCATCTTTCTACTCCTGTTTTGATGTCTGTGAAATGAGGATAACACTCCACAGGAGTGTGGAAAGATTGAATTTGACAGCTGGCGTAAAGCCTTACTACAACATTAATATTAATACTGGACTAATTGCATTATTTTGAGCAATTTAACCTTTGGAATTTGTTTCTTCACCTGAAAAATATGAACAATCCCTTTCACTTTCAAAGTGTTGTTATGGCAATTAGTTGCAACATAATTATCCCCGTACCAGCTACTGTCCTAAGACTAAAATTGATAAAATTGACCATCAGTGTTTACCATCAAACTAGCATATATCCAGCAAAGACAAGAAGAAGTAGAATTCCATCAGCACTGTCAGTTTCATCGAGTTTATTTCCAAAGTACGAGTCTGAATGCCTTTTCTAAAAACAGGTGCAGATAGTTAGACATATTATCAACATTCAAAGAAAAATGTATAATGCATTAGATAAAACAGTATGTCACATGGATTGTCCTTTAGAAATGTGAAAAATTCTGAGCTTAGAAGAAAACATGCTGTCCTTATTCCTTAAAATTTGTCAGTAAACAGTAACTTACGCAAAATTCAGTCCAGTCAGTGGCGTCAACTCTATCCAGAATCTTCAAAGCATTTCTATGATAGGTTCAAGTATCTCCTCTCAATAATTAAGAATTTGATTAAATCTAAATGCATAAATGGACCCAAAAATTTTAAAACCAAATTCATATAAGCTTATAAAAATATATGGGTTCAAACTATAAAGTGACTATCTTTGAATCTATTCCAAGATAAAAACAAAATGCTGGGATGTACAGATAAAATAATGGCAAATAAGTTCATCATTATTGTACTTTCTCAGCAAGAGGGCATAAGCACAGCATCCATAGTAATTTGTACTGATTGATACACCTAGGCTGTACAGTGATGGTCACTGTACCCTTTTGTTCCATCTCAACAGTATATTACAGCCATATTACCATGAGAAAAAGTTTTAAATATATCAGCTGAGGGGCAGTTTATATTTGACAGTACTTTTCAACACAGTTAAGTTTATTGAAAACAGATTGAATATTATGATGGCAAGGAAAATCCTAAACTCACTATTGAATCAATGATAGTCTTCCAGGTGCCATATGCGATCATAACCAATACAAAGATTAGGCATAATAAATCTCCCAAAACATACATGCAAACAAAACACCCATTCTCATTAAACCAATAAGTCTTTGGTAAGAATTATTTTATCTTTCTGTCTGTCTATCTATCTATCTATCTATCTATCTATCTATCTATCTACCTATCTATCTATCTATCTATCAATCAATCATTTATCTATTATCTATATTATATATATATATATCACTTTTCATCCCTCTCTGGTTATTATGAGTGCACACCCCTGTTGGTGCTTTTAACCAATACTTTTATGCATAGAGGGGAAAGCAATGGATATTTGAGTATTTGTGTTGAAATATTTTTCCTTTGGACATGCCTTTATACTTAAATTTCTGAGATTCTACATAATACTTGACAACCCCCCCCAAGTTACCATAAAGAATAATACTTTGAAAAATGGTTTTGTGACCAGGATGCATGGATTTGAGTGCCTGCTCAGGAACTTTTATGTTTGACGCTTACCTATATAATATGAAAGATAATTTTAATAGTTGCTCTAAAATGGAACCATACTTTTAATTCAAGGTTTGTAAGGATGAGTTTCTTTGAATGAAAATACTGATTCTTTACTACTTTTACATTTCTGTTCTGTAACAGTCATACGTGTGTGTGTGTATGATTATATCATCAATATATACATATACATGTATATAAAATTAGGAACAGTTTCTAGTCACTTAATATCTGCAAAATTGAACTTCTGAGGGCTCTTACTGAGGCTTCTGAACCTGTGACTCAGCACCTTATCAGTAATCTGTCAAGGATGCAATTTCTTTACATGAGCTAACTACACAGTGCTAAACATAGCTTCCATGTAGTTACTGAACACAGAGAAAGGATCAAAGTTTGATCTGGGCTCTGGGAATACAGAAATTAATATGTATTCTCTGCAGCACAGACATAAACACAGTAGACAACCCCTGTCTGAATTGTCTATCAAAAGAAAAAGATAAAGTTTCCCCTGAGAATCCTTAACTACAGACCAAATTGGGTTTTCTAATTGAATTTGTATTATCAGTATGCCCTTCCCACGTGACACAAAAAAATGAATATTAAGCTAAGAGCAGTCCCAGGTTAATAATTCCAGAGAAATCGCTTGTTCAAGTTTAATTTCTGTCCAGGGGCAGGTATTTTAATATCAGGTCTGAAAACAAAATTCCATTAAGTATAATCCCATAATTTTATGATCTAAAAATGCTAGGTAGGCTGTTTAGGGAGAAAAACTCCTATCTTTAATGACTGAGAACAAATAAGTAAATGATTGCAAATTAATCCCCAAAGTGTATAAATGACAGGCTAGTCATGTGTGAAATGATAAATATTTCAATATATATAAATAAATCAATTGCTAAATAAAGGGATGCAATACTGAGATTTGATAGATAAATAACATTCCTATTTGGCAAAGTTAAAAATTAAAGTAATCTGGAATTCCATGCTTATGTATATTGATAAATGAGCAAAACCATATATTACAAAGCTACAGAATGAATGCAAACAAACTGGAGGGGAGCCCCTTGGTCCTGTGGAGGCTTGATGACCCAGGATAAGGGAATGCTAGGCCGCTGAGGCAGGAGTGGGTGGGCGGGTCGGGG
>JADRCC010573388.1:0-15277 GCA_019843855.1 Hylomyscus alleni | reverse complement strand
CTGTGGACCTTCTGAAACTCGTTAAATATGTGAGGCTCTTGTGTAAGCATAAAACATTACTAGCTTAGGCAGAAGGTTGGATTTACAGCGAGCAGTTGCCAGGGTGACCTTGGATTTTACTTTGCCCGTGACCAGGCTGGTTGGTTTCTGCCTCCTGAGTAGTACAACCAATTTAAGTTCATCCCCAACTAGCTTACAAATGAATGAGACGACCATTATTTTGGCTTTGACTATTCTCCCTAATCTACTCTTTTAACTGCTGGCCTGGCTACCTCCCCAGGGGTGTTACCCCAGATACTTGCTGTTTCTCCTGGCCAATGGCTCACAGTCCATCTCCCCTCTGTCTCCCTTCTCCTCTCCTCTCTTTCCCTCAACCAGGTCACTCCAAACCCACCTCCCTCTAATCTCTCTAGTAATGGGTGATAGCCAATTTATTTAACCAATAGTTTTAAATCAAGGAACAAGGTTTACATAACAAAAGCTTGTAAACATGAAAATGTACTCCTAAGCCTAGACCTTCCCTTCAGGTAACAGAATTTAGCATTACAGTACACAGCAACAGACCTAACCTCAACACTCCTGAGTTGGTGTGCTGAGCCAGCATCTTTCTCTGTATCATTACCCCTAGCCCCCACCTTCCCCACCCTCTCACCCCTCACCAACCATATAAATGTTAAGGACTTCACGGCAAACTAGCAATTGCTTACCAAGAGCCCAGCATTATCCAGACTATCCCAGATCATGTAATACACCTGTCAAATGCTCTCCTGCCCCACTTTAAACAAGACTCACATTTTGGCCAGCTTCCTTTATCTGGGGATGATCTACAATTTAAATTCTCTACTATCAGTCCTGATTCAGTCACTGAGTAAACATGCAATAGTTGACTGTCCACCTGTAGAATTTGGTCAGCAGTGAATAGAACAAAAATTGACCCACTGGGCATGCAGGCTTACTTTAGGTTAACTTGACACAGCTTAAAAACCTGGGGACGAAAAGTTGTGAAGAAGTTCTGAGCTCTGGAGACTCCCTGACTCCTCAAATGTGCAACACACCTGAAACCATTCATTAATTCGTGTTTTCCTAGAAATTGTACAATCCTTAAAGTGATGTTCTCTCTTTTGTCATCTGTTCCCATGGTAAATTCTAAGTAAATAAGGGAATGAAGTTTGTAAGTATAGCTGTTATAAGTTGTTAACTTGGAACAAAGTCACTTATAGTATGTACAGGGGTGTGGGGGGGCATTTGTGGATGTGCATGTGTGTATCTGTGTGCTCATGCTCATGCCACGTATGAACTTAAGACCTCTAAAACTACATGGAAAAGTATGTCAGATTCAACAATTTTGTCCTTTTAATAATGGTTTAAGATAGGTAAGGCAATAACTGTATGTAATGAAAGAAAATTTCTAAAATTAAAGAGTTAAAGCCCTTATTCAAATTTTGGGTTCCTTTACAAAGCCTTGCAAGTCTTTCATAAACAGCAGTTCATGACTTGAATTCAATGTTGCCAACATTATGGGAGAAAGCATGTTTTACAAACTTACACATAGGTTGTAACGGTGGGGAAAAATAAAAACAGGGGGATGTTATAGGACAAAAATCTCAATATATATGACATCAATAATCCTTAAACTATAAGAAAACATTTTAGATTTCTATAAAGAATTGTCTGTGTAGCTAATGAGAACAATACATTCATATACTTATATACTATTTCTTAAAATTATGATTCAGTGGCTGTCAGCTTATATTTCAGTGTCTTCGGGTTTTATTGCTGTGAAGGATGCTATGACCAAAGAAAGTCACTTGGTAAGAACGTAGACTTCTTCCCTGTCTAGAGTGCCAGGATGATTTGCTGTTGCCACAACCGCCTCCCCTGTTTCTTTAACCAGGGAAGGACAGAGGGTTGTTGGTTGTTTATTTTCTTGAAAGTTCATTTGAGAAGGTGATTTTCTTTGGAAACATCATAAATGAAAATTTGTTTTTTAGTTTAGCAGGCTCAAAACCAACATAATTTCGACAAGGCTCCAAACCCCAGGTTCACTATTTAAGTATTCATGATGTGTTAATTTACAGACTGATTTGCGTGTGTCAGAGGAAATGGACCAGTTGTCTACAGAAAGTAAATAAATGGGTTTAATCTTCTCCCTAGTAACCTGTAAAGGAGAAATTGTGTGAGTTTTATAACCTTGTGATCTTAAACTCCTCTAGAATGGCTCTTCCTTGGTTGTGATCAGCTCTGTAGCCCACCCCCATCTCCCTTCCATCCCAGGGAGGGGGAAACTCAAGTCCTCAGTGTCATTGCCTTTCATGACGGTTTATTTTCAGGGCAGAGAAAAGGCATTGGAATGTAGGGTAGGGGCCTTTTGTGATTCTTAGCATTCATTTTAGTATTTGTTGATTTGTGAAGTGCTTTGGAACCAAAGAGAAAACGCATATAACTGTCTTCAAGCAGATACTGATTCAGAGAGAAGAAGACAAAAATAACTTGATTGTAGCATAAAGCCGGGATGAAATAAAATAAAAAAATCATACAGACAGAATTTAGAGTTGAGGCCCAAGACATAAGGCCACTATGAAATGTTCTGTCTTAGCTCTTCCAGAAAGACACAGATGAGGGAAGAGAAGACATCAGAAAAGAGCTTTCAAGACCAGACTGTCATGCCTCAAAGAATCCTGGGACACATCTCACACCGAATCTGTGGATCTTCATGCTGGTGCTCCCTACCCTAAACCTCTCCAGCCTAGCATCCCTGTATAACTCAGCCATTTTGGCTATGCACTCTCTTGGTACACACACTGTCTTAGGGGTTTATGACCACAGCAACTCTTATAAAACACTTAACAAAACTGTCTGGCTTACAGTTTAGTAAGTTCAGTCCATTATCATCATGGCAGGGAGCATGGCAGTATTCAGGCAGACATGGTGCAGGAAAATGAACTGAGAGTTCTACATCTTGTTCTGAAGGAAGCAGAAGGAAACTGCCACATGAAGCCTAGCTTGAGCATATGTGATATCCCAAAGCCTGCCTTCACAGTGACACACTTCCTCCAACAAGACTACACCTAGCCGGGCGGTGGTGGCACACGCCTTTAATCCCAGCACTTGGAGGCAGAGGCAGACTGATTTCTGAGTTGGAGGCCAGCCTGGTCTACAGAGTGAGTTCCAAAACAGCCAGGGCTATACAGAGAATCCCTGACTACAAACAAACAAACAAACAAACAAAAAGACTACACCTACTCCAACAAGGCCACACCTCCAAATATCACCACTCCCCATGTATAAGCATTCAAACACTTATGTCTGTGAGGGATATTCCTATTCAAACCACCACACAGTCTCTTGACCTCTTGGTCTGTGGCTCCTCTCTTGTTCTTCTTGTCCCTCCTTATCTTCCTCTCTTATCCTTCTCTCCATGACTCAATTCAGTCTGGACTCTGCCCGATATCTCTGGCTATTTTCCCTCTCATATCTCCTCAACCATATCTAGAAGTGGTCATGTCCTAATTTTTCATTTACAGACAAGTTTCCTTTTGTTCTTGAGAGCAAAGGCAGTTCAGTATGGTTGGAACTGGGGAGAAGTTAAAAGTAGAGGAAGGAGAGTAGATGTGGCTGGAGACAGAGAGGTAAGGAGGGCTCAAATGCAGTGGCCAAGGCTGGAGAAAGGTGGGTTTCAGGAGTGCAGACGTGAGGTCAACCTGGATTAGGGATAACATGGGGTTAGAAGTAGAATGTTTGAGGGAGAATTCATGGATAGCAAGAACAATACTCACAAGTTCATGATAAGGAGATTAAAGGACACAGACAAGTCCTATTCTGTACCTGTTAGGTTTTGAGTTGTCTTTATTGTAATATCCATCAAGGATGTGCGACCATGCACAAAGATCTGGACCAGAGATTTGAATTTTAGGCAATCATAAATTTGTTGGTGTTGCTCTGGGATGGGCTTTTGTAAGAAGAGAATTAAATGCAACAAACAAAAACCAAAGCTATACAGGGATAGAGACATAAAATTATCTAGAGTTTTTAGACATATTTTTGAGGAGCTAAAAGTTAGGTATAAAGTAATATAATTTATGATTTTGAAAAATTACCATTATGTTTCACTGTATATACCAAGTCTCCTGAAATATATTCTATCAGTGACTAACATATATCCTTACTTATCCTTACTTCCCTTTCCATGCCTTGGTAACATCACTGTTCTCTCTCTCTCTCTCTCTCTCTCTCTCTCTCTCTCTCTCTCTTTCTCTCTCACTCTCTTGTCTTTAAAATTTTTATCTTTATTGATAACTTTAGGTTGAAAGTTGATTTTATTCAGTATTAGAATGGCTACTCCAGCTTGTATCTTGCTTGGAGAATTGTTTTCCAGCATTTTACTCTGAGGTAGTGTCTGTCTTTGTCACTGAGGTGGGTTTCCTGTATGCGGCAAAATGTTGGGTCCTCCTTTTGTATCCAGTCTGTTAGTCTTTATCTTTTTATTGGGGAATTGAGTGCATTAATATTAAGAGATATTAAGGAAAAGTGATTGGTGCTTCCTGTTATTTTTGTTGTTAGAGATGGAATTATGTTTATGTGGTTATCTTCTTTTTGGTTTATTAAAAGAAGATTATTTTATTGTTTTTTTCTAGGGTGTAGTTCCCCTCCTTGTGTTGGAGTTGAAGATATTTACTGGCTCTTAAAGTTGGGAATTTTCACTCTCTTCTATACCTATTATCCTTAGGTTTGGTCTTCTCATTGTTTCCTGGATTTCCTGGATGTTTTGGGTCAGGAACTTTTTGCATTTCCTTTGACTGTTGTGTCAATGTTTTCTATGGTATCTTCTGCCCCTGAGATTCTCTCTTCTATCTCTTGTATTCTGTTGGTGATGTTTACATCTATGGCTCCTGATTTCTTTCCTAGGTTTTCTATCTCCAGAATTGTCTCCCTTTCTGATTTCTTTATTGTTTCTACTTCCATTTTTAGATCCTGGATGGTTTTGTTCCATTCTTTCACCTATTTCATTGTGTTTTCCTGTAATTCTTTAAGGGATTTTTGTGTTTCCTTTTTAAGGGCTTCTACCTGTTTACCTGTGTTCTACTGTATTCCTTTGAGGGAATTATTTATGTTCTTCTTAAAATACTCTATCAGCATCATGAGATGTGATTTTACATCCAAATCTTGCTTTTCTGGTATGTTGGGGTATCCAGGACTTGTGGTGGAAGAACTGGGTTCTGATGATACTAAGTAGCTTTGGTTTCTGTTGGTAAGGTTCTTGCACTTGCCTTTCATCATTTGGTTATCTCTGGTGTTAGTTGGTCTTGCTGTCTCTGGCTGGAGCTTGTCCCTGCTGTGGGACTGTAAGTCTGTGTCAGCACTTTTGGGAGACTAGCGCTCTCCTTACAGAACCTGTGTACAGAGGCTGTGGAACAGCCTTGGTTCCTGGGTGCAGATGGTGACTAGTCAGTGTTCACTCTCTATGATCAACTTTTTTACAGTCTATATTAGTGAGACCATGTTACTTAGTTCTTTGTCTGTCTTGTTTAATTTAATGTCTTTAATGTCTTCTAGCTCCTTTCAATATTGTTGCAAATGACATTTCATTCTTTTCTATAGCTAAATAATATGCCACTGTGGATTCATGCCATAGTTTCTTTTTAAGAACATTTTATTACCATGTACTAATTATATATTATCCTGGATTTCATGTCACATTTTCATCAATGTGCATACTGTATTTATATCATATGCACTCTCCATCATCTGCTAATTTCCCCATTCATACCCACTGACCCTGCTTCCTTTCCAATACCCCTACTTCTACTGTCAAATCTTTTCTTGTGTCTTACCTAGTGGGTTGCATTAGCATTGCGTATAGGATCATGGGTGGGTGAACGTGTGTGGGTATCTTACTAGTAGCTACACCACTGAAGAAAATGTCTCTCCCTGTACTACCAACCATTCACTGCATATAAATCTTGGCAGTGAGTGGTGGGCTCTATGAGCCTCTTCCTTGAGAGGCTGTTGACTTGCCCAGCATTTATACATTGCCTTTACTGGTTGGTTAACTGCTCCACATTTTCTCCATTTCTAGGCTTTTGTGAATTGTGCTGAAACTGACATTGGAATGCAATTGTCTCCTCTATGTTTTTACTTCCTTTTATTTGTTTATATGAAGTTATGGGACCGTATGGTAGTTTTCATTGTGTGAGGAACCCCTGTGCTTATAACTGTGCCCCACAATGGCTGCATTAGTTTATACTCACTCCAACATTATGCAAGGGGTTTCCTTTCAGCACATCCCCATAAGCATTTACTATGTGTAGTATTAATGGTAGCCGTTCTTGCTGGGGTGAGGCACTGATTTACATATCCTGAATCACTGGGGATGTTGAATGTTCCATATACCCGTGCATCTTTTGAGAAATGGCTATTTAGATCTGCTGCCTGTTTTCACACAGAGAATTGTTATTATTACACCTTTTCTTGCTATTTTATATTGCAGTGCTTGGGTTCTTATATGTTTTAGATGAGAATATCTTTTCAAATATATACTTGGCAAATATTTTCTCTTATACTATGTCTCTTCACCCTCTTGGCTGTTTCCTTTGCTATAGAGAGATTGTTTTTTTTTTTTAATATGTGTGAGTGCATCATGTGTGTATGTAGACAACATGCATACGAGAGCACATATGTGGATTTCAGAACTGCTTGAGGACTGGGAATGTAGACATACCACGGCTGTGAAGACAACAGGAGCCCACAGCTGCCGTCCCAAAGACCTTTCGAATCTCCCTTGTCTTCTGCCTCTGTTATCAGCTTATCACCTCGCCTTCCAGTGGCTGGCATGCGGTGGGTCACCAAAGCTAGCCTCTGCAGTTTTATAGATAGCTGGTAGCTACCCGAAACGTGAAGTTTGAATGTTATCTCTATAGTTTCGGGTGAAAGCCATGAGAATGATTTAGAGTTCATAGTATTTTGACTTCAGCATTGTACCTCATGTTTATCAACTTGGGCACCTGGTTTGGAGTTCGACTTTAAAAGGTAAAATGAAATGCCCTGCACATACTCCCTTGGCTATCTGAATCTCTCCACTGTTGTGGTATCTTTTTATTGGTAGATTCTTGGCTAGTTTATGACTTTCTTTCTTTCTTTCTTTTTTTTTTTTTTCTTGAGACAGGGTTTCTCTGTATAGCCCTGGCTGTCCTGGAACTCACTCTGTAGACCAGGCTGGCCTCGAACTCAGAAATCCGCCTGCCTCTGCCTCCCGAGTGCTGGGATTAAAGGCGTGCGCCACCACCGCCCGGCTTAGTTTTTGACTTTCATGTCATTCATCCTTGCTCATAAGTGTGCAGATATGGTCCTTGGTCTATAGGACTGATGGGGCCCAGCCTGGAGATTAAGGTCAGCAATTCACCTTGTCAGAGGATCCCAGTTCTTCACTCTTCTAGACAGAACCAGTGTCAGCCTGACACTCTGATTTTTATAAAGTTAGAAATCAAAGTTTGATGTGAAAATTCCTAGGTTGTTAAAGTTCTTATGTTTAAGGACAACCTTTACACATTGTTCAGGCCAATTAAAACTGATTGGCAGGCAGTTCATCGGCTGTCAGCTTGCTACCTCTGGGTTTTCTAGCAGGTTCTCCCTCATGTTCCACAAGGATTAAGGAAATGACATTCTCCCAACTTTGCCTCTTACAAATTTTCTACATTGGACTTATGTGTTTTTATTTTTTTCCTTTACAAAAATCAAAGTTGTTTTTAAAATTCTTTGACCCCCTTTTTTGAGCCTGGAACCAACCCCAGCTCCCGGGGTGGCCTCAAATGAGCCACAAGATGTCAAGTCTTTTTTTTTTTTTTTTTTGTGGCAGATCTGAGGCAGGAGGAGGGAGAGGCTGGATTCTTGGTCTTGTTCTGGACCAGAACAGAACACAGAGCTTCAAATCCTTCAGAAACACAGCCTCAGAGCAGGCACCAACCTTCTTATCCTTTACAGTTAGGGAGAAGGGGCAGGCCAGTGCGCGCGGCAGGCCGGGGGGGAGAGGGGGGGAACAGCTCTGTCCTGCTTTGCGGCTTCACTCAGCAGTGTGTACGTGTAAACAACAGCCAAGAGCTATGAAGCACAGAGATGACAAGGAAAGTAGAGAAGGGGTGTAGAGGACAATGGACAACAGGTGCTCCCCCCAACTCTCAGTAAAAAAAAAAAAAAAAGCCTTGGAAACCAAGAGTGCAAGACTGACTGCCCACAGCAGGAAGGCTACACAGACAGAATTTCCCCGCCACCCCCTTCTGCCTGACTCAGTGCCATCCTTCCAACAGGCTACTGGGAATCCCCGCCCAAAATAGCCAGGAGTCCAGAGGCTGAGATGGAGACAACAGGCTATTTTTGTTGCAAGAAGAAGTCAGGTTATCAGATAAAAATGTGATACAAGTTAAAAGAACCCGTCACCCCACCCCCCACCTCCCACCCCCACAGCTCATGGCTGTGTCGAGAGAGTCAGAGTCAGAAGTCTGAAGAACCAAGCCATGACCTGCACTTTTGGATTGAACTGAGTTCAGTTCAGAAATGTGCGTAGAGTTTAGGTCAAAGGCAATCCTGCCTTTCCAGGGGTAGTATGTCTGCCCCCTTCTCACCTCCTTTCTTCCCTCCCGCCCCAACTCCTCCTCCTCTTCCTCTTCCTCCCTCTCCTCTCTCTTTTCTCACTCTCCCACCTCTTCTCTCCCTCTCTCTTTTCCCCAAATCTGTCTTATGTTTTTTCTTTAGTGCCCCCCCCACACTCCCAGCAAAAAGGGAAGGTTGACCTCAGGCCAATCTGAGCTACAGGTTCATGTGATTAAAGTTGTTTATTTACTCGTGTTTTTGAAAAGGAAAGGAGGATGAAGCCTGCTTGAAAGAAGTTTGTGTCTGGAAAGAGTTGCTCAAGTTGCCGTATGCAGCGACTGGTTAAAATTGCCAAATTGTCTTTTTCGTTTCTACCAAAATGTCAAACGTTGCTCTTTTGCTTCTATAAAGGTCAGTATAGTTTAAAGTGAAAAAAAAAAAAAACCAAAAACCAAAAACCAAAACAAAAAACAAACAAACAAACCGACAAAAAACCCAAACAAACACACCTGGGCCATCGATTTGCTATTGAATTTGAGAAGTGTTTTGTTTGCTAGTAAAATAAATCCAAGAATGTTTCTATGGCTCCCAACCCCAGAAAGGCAATCTTACAAAGCAGTTAACGACTCTCTGTTCCTCTCCTTGTCTCTCAGGAGCCTTCCCCTGAAAGATGGATCTCACAGCAGCCTGTTTCTAATTACTCTGTGTGCACACGCACTGAATACGAAGGTCAGTGGTGCTTGGGTGGCGCGTCACGATCGTTCCCCTGTGCCTTCCTGCCCTCGCACAGTTTTGAACAGATTATAACTGTGGAAATAAAGTTCTTAATGAAGGCATCTCAAAGTGGCACTTTCCAAATGTAACCAGGAGAGAAGTCAGCTCCTTTTTATAACTGGTAAAGCATCACTGAGCAGGCATGTGTATACCCAGAAGAAGAAGAGAAGGTACTTGACCGAGCCGTTGTTACCCATGAGCACTGCTTGCTCTGGCCCCAGTAGATTGTGACCTCACGCTTCTTTCAG
This sequence comes from Hylomyscus alleni, assembly GCA_019843855.1. Taxonomy (NCBI): domain Eukaryota; kingdom Metazoa; phylum Chordata; class Mammalia; order Rodentia; family Muridae; genus Hylomyscus; species Hylomyscus alleni. The sequence goes on along the minus strand of JADRCC010573388.1, from coordinate 5,672 downwards.
GAAAAATAAAGTGGATGTGCCTGGCATGAGCAAGGCACCGAGGTCAACTTCCAGCACAACAGAGAGGAAACAACAAATAAAGTAAGTAAGCAAGCATGATTTCACAGTACGAAACAATGCGTGTCTGCTGAATTGCACCTTCTAGTCGACTTGCTAATTCTGAGTGTCCAGGCCAGGGCATGATTGTCATCACTGACACAACACCTGGCGGTGACATTGTATGCAGAAGTTCCTCTTCAGTGGCTCCCCACTATTGTACTAGTCCTTTTCCTTCTCCCTCCCTTCTCTAAACCCCTGGCTTGCATCCTTGTGTTCACTGACAGTGAATGCCCACAGAAGTGTGACAGGACAAAGTTCAGACATGACTTTTGCCTGGATACTGGTATATGAGGGAGGGGGAAAAGGGAGAGGGGCGGGGCAAGGAGGACAAAGGAGGGAGGGAGGGAGGGAGGGAGGGAGAGAGAGAGAGAGAGAGAGAGAGAGAGAGAGAGAGAGAGAGAGAGAGAGAGAGAATGAATCTCTATGGCTCTTATGCTCCTGAAGAGGCAGAGAACACAGCAAAGCCCCTTGGGAATAAGAACCACCAGCCCTCAAGTGTTTGGTCCAAACCCTGGCTGGGCAGCTCACTGGTTCTGTCATTTGGAGCCAACTGCTAGCATTGCTGTGTGTCAGTTCCCGCTTCTGTAAGGTAATGAAGGTGACAGCAGGTGTCTTGAGAGGCTGTGGGAAGGACCAAGAAAAACAGTGCAGCCATACACAGTAGGTGTTCATGTGCTCCCGAGTTGTGCTATTACTGATATTATTCTTATCTTAGGATGTTCAGGCCTAGAACAGTTCAAAATGGGAAGCTTTTAAACAGCGCAGACACCACGTTGCTCACAGTTCTCAGGCTACCAGGATCTAGGTGCCTGTAGCCCAGTTCTCTGGCGAGGGCTTTTTCCTAATTGGTGGTGTCTTGTGTAGAAGGGCAGAGGCTGAAGACTCCTTCAGCCCTCCTTTCTAGGCCACTAACCCCACCCGAAAGAGTGGAGTTCCTTGATCTCTCTCTCATCTATCTATCTATCTATCTGTCTGTCCATCTTCTATCCATCAGCTCCTCTGACTGAGGAACTGGTTTATTTCTCTGCATAAACAACCAAACTGGGAACCATGGCTGTTTCTGACAAGTTTAAATTCTAGTAGACGGCGGAATGCAGGTGGAGTGGAGAGAAAAGACAGAAGCACAAATACACACAAGAATATTCTACGACCTGCTAGATGAGAAATATGATGTTCAGGGAAGGGAAAGGCCTGCAGTTGGCTCTATGAATAGGTGGTCAGGGAGGTCGATGCGAAGGCCAGAGTGAGGCTTCTTGATAGGATGGAGAACTGCCAGAGACAAGATTTTGGGCATGCCTATGAGGGAGTTTCTAGGTTAGATAATTAGGTTAATTGAAGTGACAAGGCAAGGTCTGTGGGCAGGTCTTGCTTACCTTTGTTGATTTATTCAGAGTGGAGAATTGCAGCTATAGACATTCCCTTTAGCTGTATGAAAACCTCTTAAACTCTGAACTGCTGGGAAAATGTGAAAAATAGTGATTTAGAGTGAAATGGAGAGGCCTATTTCACCTCTGGGTCAGTGACACTCCTAACCCTTGGTAAGTGAAATCCTGGAGCGCTTAGCTCTATGCCGGGCACACAGTAGTACATGGTAAAAGCAGCTTTATTAATTAAGAGGAGAAGGAACAGCAGAGGGGACGAAAGAGTGAGAAGAGAGGCAGGAAGAAAGAGGGAAGAGGGAAGAGCCTGGTGGTCTTAAATAATTCTCAAGATTTATTCTGATTAAATGCGCTTTCTGTCAGTAAACTGTTAAATACAGTTTACTGTAAACCAGACCAACAAACCATGAACCCATGGGTTACGAGGCACACCGTGCAGATGACATCATGCCCAGCCCCCTTCCTCCACACTATTATACCCTTTATGATGTTTCCAAGTCTTTTCTTTGGTTGGTGGGACTCCAGCGTTAACCTACCACTTCCTTAAAGTCTTCTGGGCACTCACTAATTTACAGTAATCTCTTCTGGTTCCACCCTGCAGTGCAGTGTTCTGTATTTCCCCTCATTTGGCACCTTGTCCTCCACGGCCTGGGGCTGTTCCCTGAAGACCCACTCTCTCAGATCCTCTGTTCTGACAGTAAGGCCCATAAATCTTAATTATAAGGCGAGCACATGGTCCTCGGTAAAGTCTTGTTAAATTCAATCTCTTATTTGAAACTTCTAGTGCCCCACTCCTCTCCCACAAATCCACTTGATTTGCAGAAATCCGGTCTTGAAGTGACTCCCATGTTCTAGCACCTCATCCCCCCAGCCTGACATTTTCAAATTATTTGCATACTTCATCATTTTCCAGTGTGTCCTACCAAACTAATGTTTATATTAAAAACACATTTAATTATCCAACATTTTTTCCCTAAGAACTGTGCTGATAGCCAGAGGCACTGTCCCACTTAGAGGAGCTGGAATAACGAAAGGTTCCATGCTTAAACTCAAATGATAGACTGGGAGTGGGGTGAAGAGGAGAAATGAGGTCAGCCCAAGACCGTCCGGTGGCCTTGAGCAGGAAAGGGACTTTGATGCCACAGTCAGCACACTAGATCCACTGGAAGTACATAGTTTCTCATGTGCCAAATGCAGCCAGGCATGGGCTCTGTGTTTACTTTGAGAAGTCGCTTTGCTTCTTGAAAGATTTTTTTTTTTTTTTTTTTTTTTTTGGTGGAAGAAGTCCAACACATGACGTAATCTGTTTGCAACACTGGACTTGAGACAGGATTGTTCTGTGACTTGGCCCTGTCATTTCTGTACCGCTGCTGAAGAAAACAGAGAGGCGCCGAAGAACAGAAAACAAAAACCAGGGCTGGGAGCGACAAGGGAAAGGCAGGGCTTGGGCGTGCCTCTTTCAGAAGCAGCCGGCGGCAGCACACATGTAGGCTATAGTTTGATTCCTTAACGTCACAAGGCAGGCATCCAAGTTCCAGATCATCCACAGGTGTTTGGTTTGCAAATCGCAACTTCCTGCTTTCAAGATTCCAGTAATGAGAGCGACTACCTTGAGCCAAAGATGAAGTAGTTACTATCACTGTGGAAGCCCCATTACCACCCCGCCCACGGGGGTTGTTTATTACCCAGGGCTTTATTCTGTAGGTACTGATCAAGCCGCTGAGCCTTTGCTCTGCGCCAGAGTACTTAGTACAGATATGAGTTATTGTAAAGGGGGCCTTGCACAGAGTTTATACATAAGTCAGGTAGGTAGCTAGTAAATGCAGATGAAGCAAAGCAAATTGAATTGGTAGCTTGAATCCAGGATACAAAATCAGGAAGCTGGGTATACAGCAAGCACCAGGACTTGTCCCAAACTATTTAATTCTTATTTGTTTTCATAATGAAAATTTGGGATGCTTTCAAAAATCAACAGACTGCCATACTGTTAATTCATATCCTAAACAGCCTCCTCCGACTCCTTCCTAAAGTCACCATGACTCTTGGACGTGCTAGAAGGAAGCCAGTCTCAGCGCTGCCGAGTTCCTCATGGCCCCTGGAAGAATTGCTTATAGCATTGTTTAAGATCTAGGCAGACTACTTAGAATTATAATTTCAAACAATCAACAGGATCCATTTGGGCCTTCTACTGTAGTCCCTGGGAACCATATGGCTCATTTAAGTAAACATCTGTGATTCCCTTTAGCTAGATGCGGCAACTAATGTTCTTTGTAAAGATTCCAGTAACTGACACTCTTTCCTGTTGGATACTGAGCACAGGATCCTAGGGAAGGCACAAGTTTCTGCTGTTTTCAGCTTCTCAGTCTGTTACTTCTGTGGACTGGGAAAGAGGAAATACTATAGCACAGTTTCCCTTGAACTGGGCTGCTCCGTGCCATGACGTTCAGCCTCTCGTTGTTATGATTTGATTGCTCATTCCTCCTGGATTCATTTTATGGTACATTTTCTAGGAACAGAACAAAAGTGCATTTGTATATGAACCTATCAGTTGCCCTTGTCAGTTGTAATGAAAGGAGAGAATGAGAACTTTAGGTGAAACTAGTCCTTGTTACCAACTTCGGTTCTGTGGACTTGAACAAGTCAGTAAGTTACATCAAGCCCGGGCTTTCATACCTCTGAGATAGCTGCGGTAATTGCAAGCTCAAGATCTGTTTTCAGTATGAAGTGAATTTCATTCTCTAGCAATTATTGTGCCAATCTAATATGTAGAACATTGGGAGGGGCCGAGCAATGGAGGCAAACGAGAGACTCTTTTGGGATATGACTTCATGTTGTAGCAGTGACCCACAATTTCTTTGAAATAAAGGTGAGAAATAGGAAGCCTTTGAAGAAGAAATAAAAATCATAGAGAAGTAGATACTGTTATCATAAAAGTGTTAAATAAATATGGAAGTTTAGGAAGACTGCATTGAAACTTCTCTAAAGTATGTTCTAGAACTCTAAAATTCCAGTCTCACTATAGTCTCTAGCAACTGGGCATGGTGGCATCTGCCTAACATGTCACCCTCAGGAAGCTGATATAGGAAGATAACATGTTCAAAGCCAGGTCAAGATACAAGGCAGCCTTGTGAGATTCTGTCTTAAAAGCAAACAAACAAAAATCTATAAATTTCTTATAGCAGTTCAGCCTTCAGAAACAACTAAACATTCAAGAAGCTGTGATATTATAGAAACACAGCCTTTCTTTATCCATCCATTCAAGAAATGATATAATATTTTTTTTTTATTTAAAAAGCCCTTCTTGTCTGGGAACATGACTCAGTGGATAACATGCTCATAGCTTAAGCATGAGGAACAAAGTGTGGACCCCTAGAGCCCACATAAAGCCCATCGGTAACAGCATGTGTCTGTAAGCCTAGCATGACTATGGCGAGATGGAAGGTGGTGACTGGTAAAACATGAGAACAGTAGGGCCAGTCATATGGGCTATTGGGTAAAAGTATTGCCATGGAAGCCTGATGATTGGAACCCATGCTGGAAAGGGTCAAATGACTCTCAGAAGTGGTCCTCTGACCTCCACATATGCACTGTGGCAGATATGACCACACACACACACACACACACACACACACACACACACACACGCACGCTATCGTTTCCTGTACTGTAAAGACAAGATAAGGTTTCTCCCTTCAGTGCTATTTCACTATGTGCTGAACTGCAAGTTCCTTTGCGCTTCTGATCCCTCAGGCTCTTAGCTCTTTTCGAGGTGCCACTGTGGTAAGATGCTTGAAGAGACCGTTATGGTTCCTTCTGAAGAACATTACCCCCCAGATCACAATTCTGGCTTAGGAACGGGTGTTATTTATTATGAAAAGTCCCCCCCGTTGATGTGTGCTCACTCTGCAGGGTCAGTATCGGGGAGAGAACAAGGACATCCATGGTAACAGTTTGTATTTTCGCGGACTCTTTCTGATGCTGTCTCCGAATTTGTAGAAGGAATGCGAAAGGCCAGCATTCAAGTTTGTAGAGGTTGAGATATCCACAGAAGAATTTTACAATGTTCTCTAAGCTGTTCTAATAAAATACCCAGTGATGGGACACTAATGCTTGCTCCTACTACCCATCCCTGTGCCAGGGCTTTTCAATGTTATTTTCCTACACAGTTAGAGTTTGGTCAAAAAAAAAAAAAAA
>JADRCC010573387.1:0-13297 GCA_019843855.1 Hylomyscus alleni | reverse complement strand
TGTGTGTGTGTGTGTGTGTGTGTGTGTGTGTTTTACACATGTAGTCATGGTCACCATACATGTGTGAAGGTCTGAGGAGGTTGGCAAGTGTCCTATTTGGTCACTTTTTCCTTTTCTGCAGTGAGACAAGATCTCTCACTGAACCTTGAGCTAGGCTGGCTACAATCCTGCCTCTACCTCTCAACAGTGCTGAGGTTACATGTGCCCACAAGGCCAAGCCAAGCCTAACTGGGAATATTATACAGTAATACGGCAGGACCCCTTGCTCGTAGCTTGCACTCCGTGTGATAGCTAGTAGCTCATGCTCTGTGCACACACTCTTAGGACACTGAGCAGATTTGCTTCTGAGACTGCCTGTAGGAGGCTGCATGGGCTTCTGTTAATCAGATAACTCATTTGGCCTTTGAAGAGTGTGAAAGGGAAAGTCTGTAAGGCAAAGCGCAAAAGAAAACAAATTATTTTACATAACATGACAAGAAAATTTCACGGTGAATGCACAAATGTCCGGTTGTTGTTGTTATGTTTTGTTTGAGTATTTCCTGTCTTAGTGTTTTTTTTTTCTTTCTCTAGATTTGGGGGTTTTGTTTGTTTGGAGAGGGGGGACATAACATTGCGTGGGGAGGTAAGTTCAAGAGGGGAAATACATGATCAAACAAACAGTATTGTATGAAAAAAATTTTAAATGATAGACACTAAGGAAACTAAAAGAAGGACTACAGGAAGGGAGAGATCTTGAATTCCATCAGAATAGAAAACCAAGCAGAAGAATATGGGAAGAGGGCTGGGGAGATGGCTTAGGATGTAGGAGCTCCTGGATTTGAACTTCCAGCACTCAGCTGGATTTGAACCTCCAGCACTCAGCACCAAGCTGGGCTTGGCCTCTTTAGCACATTTAACCCCAGCACTGTTGAGAGTCAGAGACATGATTGCTGCCAGCCTAGCTCCGAAGTCAGTAAGAGATCCTGTGTCACTGCAATAAAGCAGAAAGTGACCAAGCAGGACACTTGTCAGCCTCCTGTGACCTTCACATATCCAAGACTACATCTGCACCCCTCCCCCACAATAAAAAAATAATATAGAGAGATGCAAGCTGCAGTGGTAGCTTATACCTGTAGTTCTTGAACCTTAAGGCTAATTCTACCCTGGCCTACACAGTGAGGTCCAGCCTGGTTTACAGTGTCACACCCTCTTTTAAAAGAAAACAGTATAGAGCTAATTCAGAGTGTACACACCGCTGGTTACATAGTTCGGTGAGTCAATGAGAGTGAATCCATTATGTGGACAGCCTCTGACTTATGGTGGCCCTGGCTCCGATTTCCCTATACTGTTTTGCTACAAAATCTGTAGAAATGCAGTACACAGCTAACTTAGAAATTTGAATCCCTCCCCAACCCATTGTAGCATAGCAAAATGTATTTAAGGATGTTTGGAGTGTCAGCAGGACTTCTAGTGGGAACATAGCAGGAAACTCGGCAGCTCCCCGTAGTGTGATCTCCTGCTACGTTATGGGGTTTTCCAGTTCAAATTACTCAACGCAGTTTTCTTTTCCAGTGTTTCCAACTAGTGAGCTGTTCTTTATGACTCCACAGTAAACTGAGAGACAGTTGAGTATAGTTATCTGCAGTTAGCAGTTAGTCCTTAGACCTGTTGGCTTACCTTCAGTTTGCCCGTTTAAGTAGAAGCTCCCAGGGGCCCGAGGGATGCTTTCTTAGACTGTATGCTCAGCATGGACTTTGTACCTGAGAACAGTGTTAAGGCAGTGCTTCTCAACCGTCTTACGGCTCTGGCCCTTTTACACCACAGTTCCTCATGTTGTGGTGACCCCCAGTCGGAACATTATTTTGCTGATGCTTCATAGCTACAATTTTGCTACTGTTAGGAATTATAATGTAAATATCTGATACACAAGATCTCTAGTGTGTTACCCCCCTCACAGGTTAAGAACACCACTGTGCTAGGGAGCTCCTTGTGGAGATTAGTGGGCAGTGAGAGAATTCTCCATCAGGAGCAGAGACCAGAAAGACAAGTTTATTTGGTAATTCACAAGGGCCCAATGGTCTGGGCAGAAACAGAGGAGGCACCGGTGTAGAACCCTGAGTTATGGAAGCTTTATTTAGGAGCTGTTTGTTGGTTACGGTGGCCTGTGCCGTGTGGTCGCTTCATTCACATCATCTAAACAAGGGTAGTCCTGATTGCCTGGTGCATGATCCCAGGCAGCGGTGGATTTAGAGGGTAGAAACTTTGTTGTACTAGTCACGGTTAATTTGATTAGCCACATTTCATTATGTCATGCTGCCATTTCCGGTTTGGCTAGAGCGGAATTGCTATTTTCTTTAAGGAGATGCCTTCTGGAGTACATTTGCCTTGTGATTATTCCTCGAGGGACACCTGTTTGGTCCCTTTCTGAATTTTCCGTTATGGCCCTCTTTCCGCTGACAGACCTACAAACCCAACCCTGAGAACTTAGATGTTTCTTCCACTGTGGCTTCTTTCACCCCCAGTTGGGTGACATGCAGGACCTGTCTATTGTTCATGACTGTGGCAGACACACTCTGGGGTGTCACAATAGAAGGTATGTTTGACCTTGTCCATGGGGCTGGAAGGAAGTGGAACTTTAAATGACAGGTGTTGAAAGCCTTGTCAAAACAGCATCTGAGGATGGACCTGTTGAGTAGAGAAGATACAGACTTGGCAAGTATGTTAAAAATGGAAGTACCAAGCAAAAGTACCACACAGCAGCAAGTAGCCCCAGGAAGGAAAGGAGTCAGGAAACCATTCAACTCCTACCTCTTAACTCTTAGTTATTGTTGGTGGTCCTTGTTTCTGAATGCTGATGGTTTTAGCGATAGCTTGGAGGTTTTATTTGCCGATGCTCAGGTGTGTTGGGGGGAAAGTGATGCTTTTCTCTTGCAAGGTTTGGACCTTCCTTTAAGTAAGTCAGGAAAGCCAGGTCCCAGCAGTTTTGAAGTGTATCTGCTGTAAGGGAGCCTACCTGCTCCTGCATTGTTGAAAGTTCATGGGCCAGCTCTTTTTCTTTTTCTTTTTCCTTTGTCTTTTGACAATAAAAACAGAATTCCTAAAAGCTACCTCTCTTGAACCCATAGCAAGGGGAAAGCTAAGAGTTACAAGGAAGAAAAAAGAAAAAAGAAAGTTGCCTCTACTCTTTAACCTAGGTCCAGAGGTAAATATAAAGATAATGGAGTAGACTCTTGATCTGATATGTTTGGGGGAAGGGAGTTTGTCACAGTACCCATCCCTGCCTCTTGGTTGGGAGGCAAAGCGGAGCATGGGTCTGGCGGAGTAGGCAGTTTGGACTGTGGTATGCTTCCAACATGTTCGGAGGAATAGGGGCAACTCTAATCTCACAGGGAATCGAGACTCCCCTTGGAAGACTGAGCCCAGCCGAGCCAGGTTTGAGGCTCCCACTGCTTGGCACCAGATTTCCTACCTTGTTCTTGGGGATCGCTGACTGGTCCCACTGATATTTTGGAGGTTTTGCAGTTCATGTCCAAGTGGCCACTGAACAGATTTTAGGCATTTGAAGATGACTCTGCTTAATTGCAGAGGAACTAAAGCCTTTAGTCACTCAAAGCATGAGAGACTGAAAACGTGGAGTAATACGGTACCTTATGAGATGAGACAGATGAGAGGGGCCGACCGCGGCCTTACCTATCTAAATAGTGATTAGAAAAATTGGCTGTGAACAGCATCAGCTCTGGCAGGAAGAAAATGTTTTACCCATCAGGGAATGTACCAGGAAGCCAAAAGCCTGTTGTGCCACACACAGGCAGAGTTCTCTCTTTTTTTCTTTTTTTCTTTTTTAAGTTCCCTCGAGGCAGGAAAGAATTAAGATAAGAGACAAACTTAGCTGTGACCAATTAGAGTGTATCAGTTGCCCAGTGATGTCTTGAGTATACTCAGTGGTTTAAGGCTCCCATGAATGAAGAGATACGGTGAAGGCTGGGAGGGAGCAAGTGCAGGTCATGTAGGCTGAGCTCAAGGCTGAGCTGTCTCCCACACCCAGCTGGCACGAAGACTTTTCTAGAGGAGCCACTAAGCAGAGCTGGATTTTATTCACCCCAAGCCAGGTATTATCTTCCTAGAGATTATTTTGTAGAGGGACATCTTTACGTAGTGTTTGTGGTAGTCTAGAAAGAAGCTGTTTGGGAGGTGGGCACAGGTAAGTGTGAGCATTAGTGTTGTCCATGTTGGGAGTTCTCATGTGTGTCATTTTTTTTTTTTTTTTTTTTTTTTTAGAAAACAGGGCTTTATGTTGGATAAGGAAGACCAGTTAGTAAATTTCTTGGAGTTTGATATCCATTGGAACACTAATAAGGCCTGATAGGCTCGTTCTAAATGCTCACCTGTGAGGCGACCCTTGTAGGTCTTTGGAAGCACTGGATCTCCTGTCTCAGTTACTCAGGTTGAACATTCTGGAGGGAGAGGGGGAGAAAGGAATTTGTTTTGTACTGTAACTAGTCACTTTACTCTGTGGTTATACTCACTTGCTGGTAGCGTAGGACTATACAAGAATTCAAGGCTAACCAACCACTTCCTTTTTTTTATTTTAAGTCAGTCACAGCTCTTTAGTACAGGTTACTCTTAGGGGACTGTATGGGGCATTTCAATTTTCTCTATCATCCATGTCATCTATTGTAACGTGGAAAGTTTCTTGAAAATGTGAAGGGTCTGTCTGCACTCGCCTTTTTCCAGAGTCCGACCTGTAGATTCTCCATAGCATTTCTTATCCAGAGGATGTTTTACTTACTCAAATTTCCAGTCTTGTTTTGTTCCTTGAGACATGTTGGACTTGAAGCACGACACTTTCCACTTCAGCCCTCAGTTACAACTGGATCTGCCCTCCAGCTATGGTTATTGACCACAGCATTAGGGACAGTAGTGCTGAAGATAGAGAAATGGCTTAAAATGTAGACTTTATGTAAGATTCTAGACAAGAAAACAAATTCACAATTTAAATGACATGCGAATTTAAATTTGCAGCAAAATTCAGTAAGTTACGATCACCTGTTTATTGATTGAACTCCGAACCCTTTTGTGGTTGTTGTAAATAAACCTCTTGTGTATTAACATTTAAAAAATGTTTCTCTTTTGCATTCATCCCTAGAGAGTGGGATAATCAACTATTGAATGTCTGTATTTTAGCTATAATGAGCTTGAGATAGCAATCTTGAAAACCTAGTTTTCTTTGAAATAGCAGCACAACTAAGAAATTATCCAAGAGTTAGACTGAGAGACTAAAAGCATCTATAGTATAGTCCCACACATTAAACAGATACAGAGCAAAAATATCCAGTCATAGACACGCACTCACAGCTAAGCCACCAGACAAAGTGACACACTGACAATCTCACACACATGATCTTCACACACACTCTAGCGAGAAGCTAAGAGAACGTGTAAGACAACTGCATTTACTCATAATATTATAGCTAGAAACCCATATAGAAATTATGCGTATTAGATGGAGTTTCATGGAAACAGTGAGAAGTGCCTAGCTAAGGCAAGAAGGTCACATGGTTTTATGAAGACTTTAGGTTAAAAAGTAAGCCTTTTAGTTCCAGTAGAACAGGCAGAGCTAGAACTATTCCTTTCAGCACAGTTGGGAGAGATCTGAAGTTGCAGAAACACAAAACATTTCCTTTTCAGGTTCCAATTTAGCTGTGTTCTAGGACATACCCCAGAGGGGAGGGATACAAGGAATCAAGCCACGTTAAGACTAGATTCCATGATCCTAATTCTCAAAGGGGTGTTCCTCCAAAGGGCAGAGACCTAAAACATCCATAGTGTCTTAAGGTGAACATTTTAAGAAAGTGTATACTACCTTTAGGAAATGTCCTGTTAATCTGATGGTCATAGGGATGCAAAATAAGAGCTTTAACAAGAATACTCTTGTTGAAAGGGCCTCCCGATGCTTGAGAGATAGAAAGAAGAGTCCATTCTCTGGTGTGGCATGAGCACTTGGGTTACTCACTCCCAACCCTTCAGTTACCGTCAAAGAATGTCCTTGGCCAATGACCATTTGTTCCGGACATCAGAGGCTCTTCTAATGAACAGTCTACTAAAGAGACAGGGTCTCATTACTGAGTGCTTTGAGGGGGTGTACAAGAATAGAAAGAGGTTTGCATTTTGCCAAAGAGTTTCCTTACCAAGAAATCTATTTCTTCAGAGAGCCCTCGAAAGGTCTTGAGTCAAGACCGCCAAAGGTCTGCCCAAGCAGGAAGGCTTCTTAGCCACACCAGACAGTGCCACACCAGATGCTTCTGTGTCCATATGGTGCCTGCCACTCTGAGAGTCTCAAGTTGGGTAAAACATAAGAATGTTCTCACTTCCTTATAAAGAACACCAGATGTTGTTGGGATTAACAGATGGTGAAAGTCCATATCAGGAAAAGAAAAGTTTCTTTGGTATACTACAGGAACATAGTGATCTGGACAGTAACCGGCTACATGAACTGGTTATACATGCAATACATGCATATATGTATTTTGTATGTACATATATATTCTTATATATAACCTGTTGACCCATATAAGTTACTTATATGCATGTTCTCAGACCTGACCATTTGGCACTGGACAACTAATTGGTGTGCTCCTTTTTGGTGAGGGCTACCTCTTCCACTCTCAGCTTTACACAGTTGCCTGCAGTTCTTTAAGGTGACTACTACCCTGCAATTCCAACCCTTATAGGAACCTGCTCCTTTATGGTCTTAAGTGATATCCTTCTCTCCACAGTACAGCTTGGAAGGACTAAATACAATCAGTAAGTCAAAACATGGCACAATGGGAATGCTGCAGAGTAGCAAAGTCAACACAAATTAAACTGATCATCTAATTAATAAAATGATACCTTCGAAGTCAAATGTCAACTTAAGTCTCTATCAGAATAACACAGTTCTGTAAGAATGGATAGAAAATATATAGTTTTAGAAATGAAGGACAGTTCGCAGAAGTTACAGGAGAGACCCAGAAATGGAAAGAGGCCAATCTATCAAAAAGTCCCAAGTCAACAGTGTACCACACTCAACAGAAGTCCATATAGAGACAGTACAGATCAAAAGAGAGGGAAGTGAAAAAATTTGGGTGAGTGAGAATCCCGGGATATTAATCCAGAGGGGTTCCAGTCTTAGCTTCTTGCTAAAGGCGTTGCCTGGACTTGTGATATAAGGAAGGGTAAGGCTGGCTTAGGAAGTAGTGGGTGGGCAAGGGCACAGGCTGGAGAAGAGGGCTTGTGTTGGATTGTATGGGCCTTCTAGAAGCTTCTAAAGTTCTTGTATTCCACAGAGAAACTGAGAGGGGACACTGGAGCATATAGAGAGTAGTGGAAGGCAATAAAGGTTGCAATATAAGAAGGCCATTGTCTTGGCAGGGGCAGCAGATCCTAGGCAGACCTAAGGCAGAGAAATGTTAATTTGGACAGCCTCCCCTAGAGCTCACATTCTTTGAGTGACCCTGGCAGCTTCTGCATCTTGTAGAGGTTCTTATGCCTTTCACTGAAGCCACTCACTCTAGAGCTGCAAAGGAGGTAGTGTTGTGCTGAACAGGCACAAGGATGTTTCAACCCTTGTTCACTTTGTTCTTAGTATTGTTTTGTGTTTTCTCAGTTTGCTTCCCAGTGCCTGTCCTAGAATCTCCCCCCTCATTGGAAAATCCAGTCTGATCAAGATTTAATCTAAAGTCTGCTAAGAAGAAAATGTAGGACTCCCCCAAATGCTTTTTTGGCCCATCAATACATATTCCAGAAAGTACTATGTAGACATCTGAAATTCAAATTCAGCTGGTTGCCCTATATTTTATTTGCCAACCTCATATCTAATACATCAAGGAATCTCACCTAAGAGTATAGAGACACCCTTGGTCCCGCTTATCCATGTGCCTTTCCCATATGAAGCTGCTTCCTATAGGCCAAGTAGTTTATTTACCACATTCCAAACACCACGCTGGAATGAAGCTGGGACTTCCAGATCAAGCCAGTGTTCTTGGTAACTCGGTATGACTTGGTAAAATGTGTCAGTGTTCCTAGAAGTATAGTGTTTTTAAAGCAAGTCCCGAGGGCTTAGCTCATAGTGTGTGGATGTATAAGAATGAAGGTTCCAGTCTTGTTGCACCAGGAAGAAATCTTCATTCTGGAGTGTGCCTGGAATTGAGCAAAGGTCTTTTTTTGTGCTCTGGCAGGCATAGAAGGGCATAGGGTATGTTGGGTACTAAACTATCATGTACAATATGGATTAAGCACAGTGGGGACTCCTGTTGGAATAAGTATTATCTTGGTCTTTTCAAAGCACTCTCCAATGCATCTTTTTCTTTGTCCTATCACAAAACCCCTCATTCCATACTCACTTGCTCAATACACTGAAGTCCCATCACCCAAATAACAGACATAGGCACATTAAAGGGAAAATGTATTTTAGTGTAGTCCATCATAGCGGGGAAGGCACCTGAAGCAGCCTGCACCACGTTGACAAGGAAGAAGAGGGCCAGAGAACATGCAACAGGGAGGGGTTATGGATAAGATACTCCCAAGGCTTCACCCCTAGGGTTATATTTTCCCTAGCTGGTCCAACCTAGCTGGTTGTTGCCCCAAACCTTTCAAAATAGGCCAACCAGTTTCCAATATATGAACCCTTTGAGAGGACACTTCCTCCTCCAAGTCCTTTTCTGATTCCTCTTTTCTTTGGTGTATGGAGCAAGTGAGCATGGATTGAGGGGCTTTGTCCCTGCGAGGCTTATACTCTCCCACTAACTTGTAAACCTCACCTGCTCCATCTTCATAAATGTTCTCTTTCCATTTGAAATGATCCTTACGTACTTTACACACTCCCATTCCTTTTGTGATAAAACATTTACACACACACACACACACACACACACACACACACACACACACACACTGAATTACTTATCAGTACTTTATAAATATAGTTCAGTAAAAGTTCGCTTTTATAAACCCCTCCCGGTTGGTTCTCCATCTGTTAAAAGAACGCCATACCTTCCTACTCCAAGGTGTAGTGCAGGTCTTTACTGTTAGTTGACTAGTATTACCACCCATTTCCTGAGGCAGGGCTTGAGGACTGCTACATCCCTAAGATCATCTAGCACACATCAGTTTCAGCATTCCTGCTGTGTGTATATCCTCAGTGGTGGAGGGAAAGAGATGCATGTGCCCTCTGCCCTATGAGGTTCTGCTAAATTAACAAATGCTGAGAGTAGGGACTTCTCTGGGTCTTAGAATTCCTCCTGTTTCTTCTCTTGTATAGAAGAATCTTGACAGTTGTGGAACTCTTTCTGTGAGGACTTGCCGTGGAGGCTGTTTGGAGAAAGGGCGCTTTCCCTGTGCTGTGCACAGGAATATGATGGTTTTCTGATACATTCTAAGCATGGTGATGAAATCACCCACTAGGAATCTATTTTCATCCAAACCACTTGTTTGGTTATGTATATAAGGTTATCATATGTTGGCCACCTATAGAAATTAATGAATGTACCTTTTGTCCACAGGCCTCCGTTAATCTCTTTTCTTGCATTGCTATGGGGTCAGTGCAAGTGTGTACAGTGCAGGTACAGTGCAGGTATCATACATCAGCCTGGTGGTGATGCTATTCATTTCCTGAGGCAGGAATGGAGGACTCTACATCCCGAAGATCAGTTGTGACAGCTGTCCTGCTCTTCCTGATTCAGGCCTTTAGTGGTATTATGTTATTTCTTGGAGAATGGTACAAGTCCAACGTCCTCTGACCCATCCACATTGATTTCAAGACAGAGACACATACTAAGTGATGTTTTGATTATCTGTCATCTCAGATTACCTGTCCTGGAATCATGAGTACACATTGAAAAATGCGGGAGCTCATTTCTGGCTCCAGGCACACCGTGCTCTCGCACAACGTATGTGCACCATGCTTCCAGAATTCTTGTTTATTTCCTTGTGTTGTTTCTTTAGTTCTGATGGATCATGCCTAGTGGACCCAGTTTCTCCCTTTTCTTATGAAAGTGGTCTGCTTTCAGTGAATCATCCAGGTTCTACCTACCAGGATAATCCCAGATGCACTCTGGCCCTTTTCTCCCTCACTCATCCCTAAACACATTTAGAAAGACATATTTGACAGCCAGGTGCATTCAGTTTCACAGTGACTTATCTGCCCTGGTTATCTGACTGCTTATCTATGCCTTACTGACACACAACATCATACCCCACTTAGCTCAGAAGCTGAGCAGTGCTATCCCATTAATACAAACGGAAAGTTTCAATATATTGCAGAACCGTAGAGAGTTCTACTTATCCCTTTATCCAAAAGTTCAGCTCAGCCCTTGCTTTCATTTGTAAGAAATGCACAAAAGTCTGGGAACTGCAAAACAGCCTCTTAACCAGCATAGTACCCAGATATTGACAGACATGGGGCCTGGGCTGCATTTACCTGGAACTAAGCTGGCCAAATAAGTAGTTCTTGCGAGAGCATCCTTCAGTGAGGTGATTTACTCCAGGGTCTTGGATATTGTTACTTAGCAAAAAAGGCTTCTAAGTTGTGGCTGTTTATTCTTCCGGATGATGACGTGTCGTGTGGGCTGGATAGGAGCTCCCTCTCTACCCTTCTTGAATGCAAGGGAGAAGCTGAACCCCACTAATTACCCATGCTCTACGTCTCATTGTTAGCACCTGCAGAAAACATGCTCAACTGAGCAGACTGGTCGTCCCTCCTGACCCAGCACTCACTGCACCTTAAGAGCGGGAAGCCCGGAGCTGATAATTGCTGTGGAATGCAGGAGCCACACAGAGACAGATGAGACAAAGATGAACTGATCCCATTTTTAAGAGAATGAAATAAGCTCTTTAAAACTAATAACCAGGCTCTCTCTCTCTCGGGCTGCTGCACGCTCCACTGTCGATTTGAGGGATGAGACCATGATGGGACTTCTCAGCAGTGAATGATTCTCTTAATACCTTTAAAGAAAAAAAAAAAAAAGAAAAGAAAGAAAGAAAGTGAAAAACAAAATCCCTGCCTTTAGTGGCTCCCCCCTCATCCCCCCAAGGATCCAAGTATTATAGAATCCACAGAAAATTGCAGCTGATTGGGAGCCTGGAGAACACGGTCTCAAGCAGATCATGCAAGTGAGGGCCTCATGGAAGCAGTGCTCCCTAGATGGGCATCCAGGTTGGGGACGGAGCAATCATTCTGTTGAGGTTGTCCATCACATCCCCTTGGTGTCCTTCCATTACTCCCAGGCAATGGGCAGACAAATGTGCAGGTATGGAAGTGGCTTTGGGAGGTAGGGAAGTCCTGATGCTCATGCTGTTGGGCTGTCCATCAACCAACATTGACTTCTTGCGCATTTTCCAGTACCTCAGTTATTGTTAGAGGATCAGAGAGCCCTAGAGCATGACCCAGTTGTTAGGGACATAGTTCCTTGGGAGTCCAGTGCTATTTATATAAGGATAAGTTGCCAGCTCTGGAGGTGATAACAAGACTGAAGCAAAGATCTAGTATCATGGACACCAAGTCACCTGAGCTTATAACAAGGGTAGAGGTTCAGAGAGGTTCATGGAGGTCATCAAAGATGTGAACTTAAAATTTTATAAATATCTGTAAACTAGAGCACCCAGTGAAGGTGCTTGGTGCCAATCTAGATAACTGGAATTCAATGTTCAGGATTCACGGGGTAGAAGAAAGAACAGACATCTATAAGTTGTTATCTGACTGTCCCATATTCCTTATACACTTTACGGCAAGTTCCAAATATGGGCATGTACACACACACACACACACACACACACACACACACACACACACACCACAAAACACACAAAACAAACACATAAATATAAATGCAATTTAAAAAATAGGTGATAATTATTTCTCTCCTGTATGGCTTTTAATACCCATGAATGTCAAGCACGCATAATGTTGAAAAAAAGATGGACTAATGAGGGAGAACTCACAGAACAACACGGAGGGGTGTGCTTAAACATCTTAGGGAGAGCACGTGAAGAACGATTGGTGTCTCGTGGCTTTTGAAAAGATCAAAGCAGGAGAATGTTTGGAGCTGAGTTCCCAGGCTGGCTCACATTACTCTTGTTTTTACTTACACACTTGCGGATTGGTCAGTCTTCCACGAATCATTCTGGATTGGTTAGTGGTAGCTGTCCCTCAACTGTATGTCATTCAGAAATGTAGTCGCCCTGTTTATATCAACTACTTGTTAAGAGCTTTCATTTCAGCTTCTATTTTGCCTTATTATCTGTTAGGACAGAGTCAACATGGCAAGTAGATGCATTCCAAATTTGCAAACGTGAGTCCAGAGTTAGAAACATGAACCGATCTACCAAACTTTTCATAGCCAATGAGCAAAATGTCTTTTGGTTCAATTCCCACCATAGTACCTTGCACCACAATCACCTGACTGGACATCAACAGTATCACAGTGCTTCTTCTATGAGGGTCCTGTGTTGGGTCACATGCTTCTTTTGCAAAACGACTCTGAAAAGCTAAATATATAACTCATTCTTCCCACATTGGATTAAGGACATTGATCGAGGCCAATTCCCTTTCAGTCTATATCCTAAGATTAATCCTTATTATAATGATATTTTGCATCTTGAAATGTATTTTTTTTTTTATCTTGAGCCTTGTCTTTGTTAGGGTTTCCATTGCTGTGAAGAGACACCATGACCAAGGCAACTCTCACAGAGGACAGCATTTAACTGGGGCTGGATTACAGTTTCAGAGGTTCAGTCCATTCTCATCATGGTGGGAAGCATGGCAGCATGCAGGCAGACATGGTGCTGGCGGAGCTGAGAGTTCTTTATCGTAACCCAAAGGGAACCAAGAAAGATTCCTTCTTCCACTCATGGTGGTGCTTAAGCATAGGAGCCTTCAAAGTCCTCCTACACAGTAACAGCTTCCTCCAACAAGAACACACCTCCTAATAGTAGCACTTCCCACTAGCCAAGCATATTAAAACCACCATAATCCTGATTTTATTGTCTTTGGTTCTTCTGGATACTGTCTGCCTAGGCATCTGGAAAGACGAGAGAGATGGAGAAGCTGAGGGAGAGGTGAGAATGAAAGAGTACCCCAAGCCCTATGTTTCTATTTCACAAACCTGGCAAGGGACTTGTAAAATTGTATGACGTATTTAGGCCAGAGTAGCAAAGCTTACAGCCCCGACACTCAGAAAGAGAAGTCAGGAGATCTGACAAGTTTAGTACAATCTGGGCTACCCGATGAGTTCAGGCAAGACTGTACTGTATATACAGCATGATCCTATCTACAAACAAACAA
>JADRCC010573385.1:22696-35772 GCA_019843855.1 Hylomyscus alleni | reverse complement strand
ACAAGCTACATGTGGCAAAACATGTTTTTCCATAGAGGCATATAAATGGATAGGTAAACATATAAAAGGATAGGAAAACACATTCATGTAAAGGACAGGTGACATAAGTGTGTAAAAGACAGGTGACATAAGTGTGTAAAGGACAGGTGATATAAGTGTGTAAAGGACAGGTGACATAAGTGTGTAAAGGACAGGTGCCATAAGTGTGTAAAAGACAGGTGACATAAGTGTGTAAAGGACAGGTGACATAAGTGTGTAAAGGACAGGTGACATAAATGTGTAAAGGACAGGTGACATAAGTGTGTAAAGGATAGGAAAGTGTGAGTTGCTGGCTCTGTGCACTGCTGGAATGACTGGTTTCAGCTCACTCACTTCACAATGTGTAGAATGCCATGGTAAGGCAGATATTTAAACTCAGAAAAAATTATTTATTTATTTTTATTGGATATTTTATGTATTTATATTTCAAATGTTACCCCCTTTTCCAGTTTCCCTTCTGGAACCTCCCTCTCCCATCTCCCCTCTCCCTACCTCTATGAGGGTGCACCCCCTCCCACCCATCCATTCCCACCTCCCCGCCCTGGCATTCCCCTATACTGGGGCATTGAGCCTTCATGGGACCAAAGGCCTCTCCTTCCACTGACATCTGACAAGGCCATCCATCCTCTGCTACATATACAGCTGGAGCCATGGATACCTCCATGTGTGCTCTTTGGTTGGTGGTTTAGTCCCTGGGAGCTCTGAGGGTACTGGTTAGTTCATATTGTTGTTCTTCCTATGGGGCTGCAAACCCCTTCAGCTCCTTGGGTCCTTTCTCTAGCTCCTCCACTGGGCACTCCATGCTCAGTCCAATGGTTGACTGCAAGCATCCGCCTCTGTATTTGTCAGGTTCTGCCAGAGCCTCTCGGGAGAGAGCTATAACAGAAAAATTGAGAGTATTATTTTGAGGTAAAAATGTTAATTCTGTTTTTCTTAAATTATATGTCAATATAATAATAATTCCAAGATTGTTTGGGAATTTGAGAGACTTACATAATTTGAAATATACCTAAATGATCTTCAGTAGAAAATTGTAACTATCTCTGTTCCTAGAAGATGATCCATTTAAGTTCTGTTTCATTTGAGTCTGTGTAATTTCTGTTCACTACTTTTAGGGTCTAATTTTAGGCCTCAGAGGAGGTTTGATGTATATAGTCTCCTATTTTCCACACTCTTTAAAGAGACTATCATGAGCAGATATGATTGTTAGTTCAACTGTCAAGTGGACACAACCCAAAAATCACCTACTATGGTGGTTTGAATATGAGGGTTTCCAGTCCTCACGGGCTGGAAAGATGGCTCAGTGGTTAAGAGCACTGGCTGCTCTTCCAGAGGTCCTGAGTTCAATTCCCAGCAACCACATGGTGGCTCACAACCATCTGTAATGTGGTCTTGGCGCCCTCTTCTGGCATACAGGAATATATGTAGGTAGAACACTGTACATAATAAATAAATAAATAACAAGTCTTAAAAAAATAAGAGAATGGCCCTCATATACTCATACATTTGAAATACCAGGCCCATAGGGAGTGGCCTTGTTGGAGGAAGTGCGTCTCTGTGGATGAGGGCTTTGAGATCTCAGATGCTTAAGCTACACTCAGTATGGCTAATAGTCTCACCACCTCCTTCTGAGATAACCCTCAGCTCCTTCTCCTGCACGCTGCCATGCTTCCTGCCATGATGACAGTGGACTAAACCTCTGAAACTCAAAGCCAGCTCCAGTTAAGTGATTTTCTTTATAAGAGCTGCCGCGGTCATGGTGTTCCTTCACAGCAACAGAACCCTAAGACACCTGGGAAGAGAGTCTCAATGAGCCATTATTAGACCAGGTTGGCCTGTGGGTTTGAATGGATTGCCTTAATCAGTGAGGGAAGATCCAGAAGTGAAAGTGGGGGTCACCACTCCCTGGGTTGCTGTTGTGGGTTGTATAAGAGGAGAGAAAGCTAGCGGAGTGTTAAGCATGCATGGATGCTCTCAGTTCTTTTGGTTCCTGACCAAAGATGTGATGTGACCAACTGTCTCAAGCTCCGGCTGCTGTGACTTCCCCACAGTGATGGACACTTCAATGGAATTGTGAGCTAAACCAAACCCCTTCTTCCTTAAGTTGCTTTTTATTGGCATATCTTATTACAACAGCAGAACTCAAACCAAGGCAGTGGCCCCTGGGACAGCGATGAAATAAACAAAGTGTGTCTCTAATGTCATGCAGTTTCCACTGTGACCGCCACCTATCCTTTCTCTTCCCTCCATATCCCAGTAAATCTGGGGTATTATGAGACACTTCTCCCAGGAGAACTGAGCCGTTTCAGTGCTGGTATTTGAAGCTTTGTGCTCTATGGAAAGAGGCCCGGTTCCTCCTGCAAGTAGAACTGCAGTTGTCTAGAGGAGTTCTATTTTGTTTTCTCTCTTTGGGTGCATCTAACCTCTGAGTCCTGGTTTCTACTCCTCAATGTCTTCAGTGAGATAAATGGGTACCATAGATGGGTACTGCGGTCCGTGTGCTTCTGGCTTTCTCCCTTAAAGGTGTAGTCTTATTAGAAACTTCTAGGAATTAAATACGTCATGATTTCCAGTTACTATGCGGTAAGCTGGTGGTCAGAATTTTTATGTGGAGGGCCATATCACACACTCCTTAGGGTTTACATTTTACAGGTCCTCTGCCTATGGTTCTTGGATCATTTTAGTTTTTTTCTGTCTCCCATTTGCTCTGGGTTTGAGAATGCAATACAGCAAGACAGCAGAAACAGGAGAGGCTGCGCTGTTTCTCAGCACGGGATGCAGTGACGAATCGGTGAGAGGTTTGAAGCCCTTTAGGAAGCTATTCTTCTGCTCTTATATTTAAATCTTGGCTTCTGGATCACTTCAAATTGCTCTGAGGATGACATTTCCAGCCTGTAAGTATGTGCTAGAAATGGAGACAAGACATCCTCCAGGTACGACAGATGCCCCCAAACTCTACTTACCACCTTGTCGCACGAGAATCGATTGCCTCTGAGGATAAGGTGTGGACAGTCTCCTCTTTCCTAAACATGAAGCTTTTGCTGCTTGAGGTGTAGGGAGTGTATTTGCTGATAGCTAGGGATGTTCAGCCTATTTTTCAAGCTTGAGCAAACACAGTCTTAAGTTGGGCCATGGCCGGTTGATTTATGACTCAAGAATGCTAAGTTCCCACACTGGAATCTGACCAGCAGTTCCATTGTTCTGTACACTGTCTGCTGCTGCCTACATAGATAATTACCAGAGGCTAATTTACAGATGCCAGCGGGTACGGAAATGGAGTGAATGGCTGCCCACAGAGCCAGGAATTGAATTTTATCAGGAGCCACAGAGAAGTGTGTTTGTTCTCAAGGAAGAAAAAAAAAATTCCAGAAGAGAGACTAGTTAAGAACGTTGACAGCAAAATGAGTTATCCAAGGAGCAGTGTTAAAGAATTGCTTTAGAATGGCACAATCTGGGTTCAAATCCGTACTTTCTCTCATCATAGGCGATTTTTAAAAAATCTGTCTAAAGTCTCAACTCTCCATCAACATCATCAAAATAATGGTTTCGAAGTTGTGATACCTATATTTAAAATTCATACCTCTATCTTAGTATCCGAGACCTTAACAATCAATAGAAGTCAGCTTTATGTTCTAATGTGCACCCCTATCTAGTGTATAAATATTGCCCTTTATTCACCAATCTTGAATATCTTATTTAGTAGCCCAACGTTATGGGAGAATTTTGTATCTGTGGGGTTTACAGAATACAAAATGGAGGTTTGCAAATTTCAGTGAACAGCCCAAGGTAAAGAGATCGATGGAAGTAATTTAAAATATTTTTCTTTTAAAATGGTTTATATTGTTTGACAATTTCATGAATCTATATACTGGATCTTAGTCATTTTTACCACCTACCCCTTTCCTGCTCTCTGCCTGGTTCTCCTCTGGTCCCCCTCCTGGTCATCCTCTTTCTCCTCCTCCTTCCCCACTGGAGCCCCTCTGGACAGGTCATCTTCTACTTTCATGTCGTCTTTTTGTGTGTGGTTCGCTGAGTTTAATTAGGGTTTCCTGTCTATGTGCGGATGGCAGGCTGTTCATTGGAGCAATACACTGAAGACAATGGCACCCCTTCCCTAGTGACCCTTAATTGCCAATAGTCCATGGTTATGAGGTCATGGCCCCTCCCACATCTGTGCTAAGACATTGAAGGGGTCAGTCTTGTGCAGATAACCACAGCTGTACAGAATGCAGTGGTTAGGTCATAACCAGAAGACATCTTTGCCGTCTATCTACCCATCCTCTGATCTCTACACTGACCTTTCATACTCTTCTATAATATCCCGTGGGCCATGGCAGGGATGATATGACTATGCCACTTAGGACTTATGATTCACCATCATTTATGGGCAACACATCAACCAGTTCCTAATTTCTCCATCAGCTGCTACCTCCGAAGCTTCTTTGATGAAGGCTGGACATAGCAATGATTTATGGTTTTGAACATGAGTCGTTAGAAGGAAGTTTAACAGGATGGCTATTTGGCAAAATAATAGTAGTAGCCTCCCTCAGGGACTAGAACCTCCACCACCATGGATTCTTGGTCAGGTTTACAGAAATAGGCATGGGTTCCCTTCTGTGGAGCATGTCTCAAGGCCAATCAAAAAGTTGCTGGTTGTCCCCACAAAAGTCATGCCACTGATGTGCCAGAGGGCACATGTAGTCTGTGAACTCTCTTGTTATTTTTTTAATTATTATTTTTATGTACATGGTCACTGTCTTCAGACACATCAGAAGAGGGCATGAGATCCCATTACAGATCGTGGTGAGCCACTATGTGGTTGCTGGGAATTGAACTCCAGACCTCTGGGAGAACAGCCATGGGAAGTCACTTGTGACTGGTAGAACTCAGAGCTGCATGAGATCGCTATTATCTTCTAGCAGCCTGAACAGCATCGTCTGGGACTAGACAGCCTAACCAACAGGGAAGAAGCTTGCAGCTCAGTTCCTGTTTGATTTCCTTATGTCCTCTTACAAGTGTGCAGCGTCTTAAGCAATAGAATCTTACCATCAAGTTTTGGTGGGTGGCCAAGTGCAATGCCAATATCTTGTATTGTCTGGGTGGGTAGGGCTTTTGGGGCTTCCTTCGACAACGACTTGTAGGGAGGTATCCAGTATCTGGCCACCCACCAGATTATTTTTGTTTAATAACCCATGGCTTCTAGTATGAGCACTATCTATGACCCTCCTCCAGTCAAGAGCCTGTCTCTCAGACCTTGCCTTGCCACAAACAGCCTCGTCTCTCTCCAAGCTCCTGTTAATAGCCACGTCTCTCTCCAAGTTCCTGTTACACCGGATCTCCCACCTCCAGAGACGAAAGATGAAGATGCTGATTGGGCCTCGAAATGCTGATGGACTGGGGGAGGGGTTTCTGCCTGCATGCTTGTAACAGAGCTGGTTGAATACACATGGAGGACTGAAAGCACACCATGGCTCGGTCCCATTTTTTGGTTAATTCCCCTATCGCCGTCCGATTCCCTTAATTTCCCCCCAGTCCTCTTCCTCTCTTCCAGAGACCCCGTTTGTGTGTAGCTGCTGGCGGCTACAACAATTATCCACCCATGGAGGGCACCCGCATTCACACGCTCTTCCTCTGTCTCATATTTTTAAATAATCAGTAGGTTTCCATATGACTTTTCCATATATCATTAGTTTTCGTTACCTTCCCCTCCTCCCTGCTCCTCTTCCCTATTCTCCCACTCACCTCTCTGCTTAAAGCTTTCTACACCTCCCAGTATATGCTTTCTCTCCCCTCTCCCTTAAGGCTTCTTCCCTTCCTCCCTCGCTCTAATAGCCCCTTTCTAGTTTTCTGGTCTTTACTAGCCTTCAATGTTAAATGCTAAGCATTTGTGGCTGACATCCGCTGTAGTGGTTTGAATGAGTTCGACTTCGTCATGTTCAATGAGTCGAGGAGGTGTTGTCTTCAGCAATAGGGACTTACTGTCATTTTGTGGTGAGCCACCAGACAGCCTCGGCAACAGCCTCTGTTGTTTGGGGGTACCTATGGACCCCTTTGCCCAAGAACTCCATTAGGTATGCATAACCCATTCCTGATACTGGAAGCTTCATTTGGTGATAAGAGATGGCTAGTTGGGTTCTGTCTCCCCTATTATTTGACAGTTTCACTTAAATCACCTTCATATATAGATGAAGCTCCTACTGTATTAGGTTTTCATACTGTCCTTCAAATGGTCATTAACTTTAGCTGTCCCTACAGATATTCCCTCCTTCTCCCCCATTTCCTCTCCATCCCTTTTTGATTCTCCTGTTCCAGTCCCTCCCCTTTCACCTATTTATATATTATATATAAATATAATATAAATATAAATATTTATATATATTATATATAAATATACATAAAATATAAATATATATAAATATATTCTATTTTTACTTCCTAAGGAGATCCAACCCTTCCCCTAGTCCTTTGCTATGGTTATTTAGATTGTAGTTTGCTTATCAATGACATAACAGCTAACATCCACATCTAAGTAAATATACACTATATTTGTCTTTCTGGGCCTGTTACTTCACTCAAGATAATTATTCTAGTTCCATCCACTTACATGCAAATTTCATGATTTCATTTTTTTTAAAGTGGCTGAGTAATATTGTGTTGTAAAATTTCTGAGGCCCTGTCATATTGACTCCCATAGTAGCCGTACAAGTTTGCACTACCACCAGCAATAGATGAGTGTTCCTCTTACTTCACATCATGAGATATCAATTATTTCATTGATCTTGGCCATTCTGATGTGTGTAAGATGAAATCTCTAAGTTGTTTTGATTTGTATTTCCCTGATAACTGTGAATATTGATCAGTTTCTTTACAGTGCTTCTTAGCAATTTGAGTCTCTTCTTTTGAGAATTCTTTGTTTAGACTTCTATCCTATCTTTTAATTGGATTATTTATTATATAACGTTATATATTATTATACCTAGTTTTATATTGTTATATTTAGTGTTTTTGAGTTCTTTATATATTTGGGATATAATCCCTCTATTGGATGCTGTTAAAATCTTTTCTCATTCTGTAGGTTACTGTTTTGTCCAAATGGTGGCGTCTGTTGCTGTACAGAAGCACTTCAGTATCATGATGTCCCATTTATTAATCGTTGAAATTAGTGCCTGTGCTTTCGATGTTCTATTCAGAAATTCTTTTCCTGTGCCAATGAGTTCAAAGCTGTCCCCTACTTTCTCTTCCATGAGGTTCAATAGATTTGGCCTCGTGTTGAAATTTTTGCTCCATTGGAGTTGAGTTTTGTGCAGTATGACTCTATTCGCACGTTTTTGCAAGTCATCATTCAGTTTGACCAGTGCCTTTTTGAAGATGCTGTCACTGACAAATTTTTTGATAATATTGTTAAATTAAAATTAAAGGTTTATGGTTGGGTTATTGTCAAGACAAAGGTCTTTGGATCTGTAAACATCTTTGTGACATGTATTTGATGACCAGTGCAGAAAATCCCGGGAATTTACAACATGTTATCATTGGGGAAGGTGGCCCATGGAGCTTGAACAAAAGTAAAAATATGGCCGGGCAGTGGTGGCGCACACCTTTAATCCCAGCACTTGGGAGGCAGAGTCAGGCAGATTTCTGAGTTCAAGGTCAGCCTGGTCTACACAGTGAGTTCCAGGACAGCCAGGGCTATACAGAGAAACCCTGTCTCAAAAAAACCAAAAAAAAAGTAAAAGTATATGATAAATCAACTATACAAGTAGCAAAGTATGTAAATAAATGCCTCTTTTTCCCCACAGAAGGGGAGTTTCCTTAGGGAAGTTTACATAGGTAAATTTACTTACATCTGAGAAACCAGAGATTTATATTTTTTCTTAATAAATGAATAATTCTCTTTAATGTGAGATATACTATTGCATAAAAGAAAATGCATGAGTACCCCGAATTAGGCAGTCAAGACTTAAATGATAATTTCTGTTTTAAAGCTCACCACATTTCAGAAATATGGTGTTGCAGATACGTAAGCAGGCTGTGCAGGCAGATAGAGTTGCTTTCACTCTGTCCTTTACTATTTACTGTGTGACCTTCAAAAGGCACTTAGCCCTCTAGACCTCTGTTTCAGGTTAGTGGGTCTCAGAAACCGTGGACATTTGGCAATACTTGGAGGTGTGTGTGTGTGTGTGTGTGTGTGTGTGTGTGTGTGTGTGTGTGTGGTGTACATACATGCAGTGTGTTCAAGTATACTTATTCATCAGGGAGTGGTTGGGAGAGGAAATATATGTGCATGTAAAGAGGCCAGGGGTCAAATTAGATATCTCCCTCTATTATTCTCTACCTTATTACTTTTGAGACAGAGTCTCTCACCGGCCCTGGAGCTCGCCGTTATTTAGACTAGCTGGCCAGCAAGTTCCTTCTGTCTCTGTGCCCCACCTTCACCCAGAGCTGAAGATATAGAGATGACACCATTGCTTGGCTTTTATGTGGATCCTGGGGATATGGATTCAGGTTCTCATGCTTGTGTGGCAAACACTCCGGAGGCTAAGCCAACTCCCTAGTCCCTTAGGAAACTTGATTGTCATAGGTTTCTGTTGGTGTCTAGTGGATAGCCTTGGAATGCACAGGATAGCTTCACAGCTACAATACAGCCCAAATTGTCAATAGTTCTGTCAAAAGCTTGGTGAAGGGCTTTTATCATCTGTCCTTTTTAACTGATAAAATTGATGCTAAGTAGTATACATAATCTAAAAAAAGAAAAAAGAAAAAAAAGAGGCAATCATTACGCTTAAATTAGAGATATTTCTGTGCACTGCTAAGATCGAAATGGATATCCATTTTATGCTAGACAGAGTGACAGATTTGATTCATTAAGTGAATTTTCTCATAGTTAATAGTTGTTAAAATAGTTAACATTAGGACATTACTGGTTATCATATTATTTATTGGCAGGTTGTTTTCTCTGATTAGTTACTCTGTCATGTGGTTGTACATTTACTCTTTTTAAAACTCCTGTGTACTTAAGAATATGCTAACTGAGAGGACTCATACAGTTCTCACTGTTCAGCAGCTCAAACCTTAAAAGTTTCCTACGAAACAGTGAAGGTCCAGTAAATAAAAGCATCGCTAATGGTATTGTGTTCCACTATGCCACCACACAGGTGTTGTGGAGGGAACGCTGACCAAAATGAGCATGGGGCAAAGCTGTGAAGCTCAAAGCAGCTCAACCCAGATCCTAGGAAGGGAACACGGACAGTCATCAGGCAAGACGTGCAGTTGTGAGATCAGCTGCATCTCGGCTCCTGCTCCCAATGAGGTGGTCTCTTTTCAGATCCCTGTGCCTGGGAACCATGCCTTCTAAGTGAGAGATGATCTTACAAGATCCCAGAAACTCAATTTATCTTAATTAAGGTGGATATAGCTTAGGCACAACTATATTAAATCCATATTGTTATTATATAGATAACAATGTAGCTGATTATGCCATATATCCACTAGGTAACCTGTAGTGATGTCCTTTACCATTTGAATCAAATGTGTGTGGGTGTCTGTTTGCTTGTCCCCAAGCTTTCTGGCAGACATACCCATCTCTTCTTCAGCTTCTGCCTCTTCCGAGGCTGCATGTGGGTCTTTTTACCTTATTTTAAACTTTTAGTTCTCAGGTGTTCCAGTAAGGCCATTTAAATTTCCAAATAAAATCTGCATTTTCAAAACAAACAAACAAAAAACCCCCAAACCTCTAGAAACAGTCTTGAGTATTTTCTGTGTGATGTGTTGTTTCTATTTATATTGTGTGGGGAAGATTTACTGTCTACTGAACCATAGACTTCCATTCATGGCGAGGCTTTTCCACAGCTTATGCTGGTTTACAGCTGAATGGAGCCACACAAACAGTAATAGGAAAACAAATGGAATCGATAAGAAATGAAAATGAAGAAGGCAGAGTGCATGGCTGAGCTCACACTCTGTGACTAGTCCACACGACATCTTTGATTATGCTCCTCAATTTTTGCAAAGAGGCTGAGGAGTGATCTCTGTCTCTATATAACACCAGATTCCATAGCTGCTGGATCCCATAGCTGAATCAGTTTATTTGTGTCATTATCATCTCTAAGTGCATTACTCTTATGACAATTAAAACACGAGTTTTTCAGAAGTGAAATAGAATTCACCTTCCTAGGATAATACTCGGAATTTCGTTTTAGAAAAAAAATAAAAATATTTCCCCATTAATTTGTTTATTCACCTTATATCCCCCTTGCTGTCCCCAGTTCCCCATCACAGTCTCTCCCCCATCACCCCTCCCTGTCTCCTCTTCGAGGGTAGAGGCCCACCTGGGTATCCCCTCACCCTGACACATCAAGTCTCTGCAGGGCTAGGCACATCCTTTCCTATAAAAACAATTTTAACGCATTGTGCTTGGGAGGCTGTGTTGATGTCTCGCTCTGTGATAGCAAGAAGTCCATTTTGACTCAACTTGAATTCCAATTTTCAATGTGGATAGATGTCCTTGTTCCACAAGTCTTCTGGATTTTTAACTGGTTAGATATTAAAACATACTTCTATGCCACACTGCCAGTGAATTCTTTCCTTAAACATAAGGCGAGGTTTATAGTCAAATGCCAATATTGTTTTGAATTTTATTTTATCTGAATGAAAGCTCAACAGTATGCACAAGACATTAGACTGTACTGATAGAGTATGATATCTAAAGAGGTGCAGAGCATTCCAGAGCAGTATTTCTTACCCCAAGGGTCACAACTCCTTTGGGACTTGAATGACCCTTTCACAGGGGTCTCATAGCAGATATCTTACATATCAAATATTTACATTATGATTAATAACAATAACAAAATTACTATGAAATTATGAAGTAGCAACAAAATAAATTTATGGTTGGGGGTCACCACGACATGTGGAATGGTATTAAAGGATTCCAGACTTAGGAAGATCAAGAACTACTGATGTAGAGGTTAGTAGTTAAGAAAATAAGTCTTTCATGTAGTAGAGAGATGGGTCTAAAACAAGGGTAGTGAGGGATGCCAGTATGTGCAAGAAAAATATGGAATATCTGAGATAGTAAATATGAAAGCTAATTTTCCATTCTAGACATTAATGATGTTCATGAATTATTCTATTCACCTTTTAAGAACGTCCTAGGACCTTAACTTAGGTATGACTATGTAATTTGGCTTGGCCAAAAGAAAGAATAGAAACAGAGGGGTTTTAGGGACAGAAAGCTTTTCGAACTAGAGTGAAATTCTTCAAGTGTCAGTTTTCATGTCCCCTGACCACTTGCCATGGCGAAGACTCTATCGGACTGCCACTGTCAGGGATGGTTAACAAAGTGTGTTGAAAAGTCAGCCTCTAGGAATCTGCAAATATCTTTACTAAGATACCCTGAGAGCTTGTACCCTACAGTGGCTCTGCCATTCACTCTGTGTGGTTCAGCCTCTTAGCTTGACTCCTGCTTCTGGAACTAACTGACTTTTGCCAAGAGGCAGACATATGTGGATACAGCTCTGAAGATGTCTGAAGATATCAAAGTCAATATATGCTGTCCCTGATAAATCCTCATGACTTTGAAAGCAGAATAAAAAAGTGCCATTCTGGAAAAAAAAAAAAAAAAAAAAAGAAAAGTCAGCCTCTTCCCTTTCAGCCATGTGACTGTGGGATTACTGGTTACCACAGCCTAAGCAAGTCTACCTCACTGATGGAGTGGGCTATTGCTGCCTCCCTCAGACAAAAAATGTTCAGGATGCCAAAAACACCATTTATTTTATTAGAGGTCATGGGGAAACTGGATGAGGAGCAAGTGAACACAGAGAGATGAGTCTGTTATGTCACATCATTTGACCAAAATAGAGTTAAATTACACTTTATAATTTGTTCTACTAGTTAGGTTAATAATTGCTTGGAAAAAATAATTATATATTCATCAATTTACAAAAATATAGATATCACACACCCATACATTTGGTTCCTAATAAATCTTGAAAACCCTCAGACTACTTGAATAGAAATGTCCAAATATTTAGATTATGTTAGCACTAGATTTTACAGAATGACTATAGTGGGAATCATAAAAAGGTAAACTAATAAAACTCTAGTTTTGAAGCATGCTGTTTAAGAGTTTTGTAGTCTGTCTTGTAAATTAGGAAAAATAAAACACATTTAGGTGCCAGGGAGATGGCATAGTGTTTCAGAGCTGGCAGAACACCTGGGTGCCCGTGCCAGGACCCACACAGCAGCTCACAACTGTCTGTAACTTCATTCCGTGAGATCCAGTGATGCTTTCTAGCCTCTCTGGGCTCTAGGCTCACATGCGACGCACATACATATGTGCAGATAAAATATTCATAGACATAGAGTAAGAATAATTTAAAAAGTTTGGACACACAGCTACATTTTATGGTTTGTTATGGGCACAAGGCCTGTGTTTAGGTGCGTACTTGTTTTTTATTTACTTGGTGGTACTGGATGTCGTTCCTAGGGCCTTCCTTCTGTGTACAAGGCCTGAGCTCTATCACTGGACCACATCCCTTATCCCACCTGTTTCTGACATCTACAGTTTGCTCTGGAATGTTCTGAATACTTAAATGCTTAGAACTGAGTAAGCTTACACACGGCAAGTGTTGTAGATCACCTTGTGGTGGATATATATATCTAGTAATGGCGTGAAACCACAGTGTCAAGGAACAAAGATGTTCACCTTTTGGAAAGAGAGACGGCTAACATTAGTCCAGATTCAGAAAGATAGCTAGTTGAATGGGCTCATTTGGGAAAAAGCTCCTTAAATCACAGAGAACACAATTTTGTTTAATACCATGATTTCTCAAGCTCAGAGAAACAGTGGGAGCCGAGAGACTTGGGGAGGGGGGGGAGCGTCAGAACGGAAGTTACCAGTGTGAATGCCTTTCAGCTGTGGCAATGGCTCAACTCGAAGAAAAAAAGGTGCACTCGGTGTGAACAAGAGCCTCTGAATCAATCACATGGGACTGGTGTGAGCTTGAGAGAATACCCAGTAGTTAGCAGTCCTGCTGTAT
>JADRCC010573385.1:0-16417 GCA_019843855.1 Hylomyscus alleni | reverse complement strand
TGCTTATAATTTGATACCAGCAAAATGCATCACGAGAGGACCCAGCAGCAAAGCCATAAAACCTTTGATTTACACTGTTGGAGCTATCTGAGTGAAATCGCTTTCCTATTGCGGGCTGGCATAGAGGGAGACACCTTATCATTGGTAGGAGAGAGAGTTGAGCTTTGTCAGCCCAAGGCAGATCAATTTTCATTTATTAATAATATGTCATTATGTAGTACTTAAGTGGTGGATAAATAACTCCTTTTGTATTGTGGATATTTCACAGTGTTTCAAAGTGCCTTTGTTAAGTGCTTTCTTGTTTGGTTAGAGAAGAATAAATAACTGCCAAAGAAGCCTGACTTTAAGACTTGACTGTAAATTGTGTCTCCTGAAAAAAAAATTATTTTTGATATGCCCAGAGGAAAAGAGGTAGTAAGAAAAAAATACAACGATACTCTTTTCCCCTCATTGGCTAGGAAGCACCAGTGTTCAAAACCTTCTCTATGAGAAGCAATTAATTAGGAGTCAGGATAGTGGGAATGATGACCTTTCTACAATGACAGAGAAAGATGGAGACAAAGTTGGTCTGAAGCTGAAAAAGAGGAAAGGAAAAGATAAATAATGAGATTCATTAGACAGGCTGAGGTTACTAAAGAAGGTGACTTTTTCCTTTGCTAATGATTAAAAAGTTCTTAGCAATTCCTAGAAATGGTTCAGTTCAGTGATTAATAGAATGGTTTCCAAGTTCTAGGGAATCTTAGAAGGTAGAAGGTACCGCAAAGTAAACGTTTGTGTCTTGAGGCATCAAAACCCAGTCATTACCACACAGGTATAAAGAGGTGCCATTGGGAGGGGATTAGGCCATGGCTGTGGAGCTTCACTGATAAGCTTAGCACCCTTATGAAGGAGGCAGTCCCTTTTTTCATCCATAAGAAGGCACAGCAGAAAAGTGTTATGAGCCAGGCCCTCACTGGATATCAATTTTACTAGAGGTATGGTTTTGGATTTTTTTTTCTAACTTCCTTACATGTGAGCAATAAATCTCTGTTCCCTATGAGGCACTCAGTTAATAGTGTTTTGCTAAAGCAGCCTGAAGGGTATAAGAAAAGGAGAACGAAATAATCCTGTGATCTTGTTTAGAAAACAAAACACATGTAGATAGTACATCTAACTCTATAGAAACGTTAAAAAGCGAATAGTAAGACAACCTGGATTTGGACTTTACATTATTTAGCTAATTAGGAATTTATCTCCTTTCTGTGGTTCTGCATGACTCTGCTTCTTAGTCCAGAAGGAGGGGAACAACATGGGATAAATATTGAGAAGGGCAGTGGCATTCAGAGTGGGCCCCTACCCAGTGACGATCAAACTTTTGTAAATGGCCAGAAAGTCAACGTTTTGAGCTGTATAGGATCTATAGTAATTCCTACAACTACCCCACAGAAACATTGAACATGATAGGAGTCACAGGCAGTAGAAACACGACTCTCATTAGGAAACATGAGAGTGGCTGTGTCCCAATAAAGCTTTATTTATAAAAACCAGGCATCTGAATGGATTGGGTTAAGAGGCCTTAAGGTTACACTACTGTTCATCCAATGCTACCCAATACAGAGTCACTCACTTCCTGCTGATAGTGATGAAAATGAAAATGGTATTTCCTTTCAATTCTGTGTAGGCAATTCATACAGTATAGAACCTATGATGTTTCATCCAGCAGGGTTTGACAGATTGCACACATCCCCCGGGGAAGTGCTGCAGAAGGAAGAAGGTCACAGCCAGGTAAAAGCTGATATGTCATCAAAGGGCACACATCTCAGAACCTGAAAGGTAGCTGTATAGAGCTAAGTTGGAAACAAACTTCTAGGGGAATTGTCAGAGCATAAAATAAGAGAAACGAGAGCCTCGAGGTATGGTTAAGCTGAGGCAGGATAAAGGAAATTAATTCTGGGGTAATTTATGGGCTTCAAGCTTCAATATTTTGCTAAAGGATCAAGGTATCTTGACAAAGATACTTACGCAGTCTTTTTTTTTCTTTAAAAGATTTATTGTATTTATATGAGTGCACTATAGCTGTCTTCAGACACACCAGAAGAGGGCATCGGATCTTATTACAGATGGTTGTGAGCCACCATGTGGTTGCTGGGAATTGAATTCAGGACCTCTGGAAGAGCAGTTGGTGCTCTTTACCGCTGAGCCATCTCTCCAGCCCCATTTACACAGTCTTTATTGCTAGAATATGTTAGAAACTCTAAAACAAGAATAAAATTATTTCAGTTATAACAATGTCTTCTATTATTCTGCCTTTGAGATGCAGCTAAATCACACCTGCACAGGCCTGACTCTGAGCAGAGTGCCATTGTGAGTGAATTTTTTAGATAGGAAATTTTAATCCTTTCCTGGCTAAAAGGAAATTCTACTTTCTTGCCAGCACAATCACACGTGCTAGCCTGAATATGAGCCAAACCAATACATTCCCATGTTTGAAGATTTGTGACAGGTAGCCTCGTCTATGGGAAAACACATCTTCTAAAATGTACTAAAGGCATGCAGTTTCCCAAATTAGCCCTTTCTAAAGGGCTCAATTGAAAATTATGCAAGACTATAGGAAAAAATCTAGCTTTTGCTGAGAACAGGAATAAAGCTATAGTTACTTGTGGAGCATATCAGTTGCAGGAGAGATGCCAAGATGACTTTTTGAAAGGCTAAGACTCTCAGTTTCATGATGACTGCTGTTCAAGGTCTTTGGTGTTACTATTTTTATGGTATGATCTTTCCAGTCCCCACAATTCAGAGTTGGAAAACAGAAATCATTCTTATTTGAAGGATGTATTTGGAACTAATTTTGAAAACGTGTGTGGTGTGGGGGGTAGAATTGAATACCATGAAAATATGACAGGGCTCAAGTTCTTTTATTGCTCAGGCACACATGATAAATAATTTCTTTTATTTACTCAAAATCGAGGGTGGTTGGAAAAGGAACTTAGAATTATTAGTTTTTCTGCTACTGGGGGATAAAAAGCACTAAAACCTATTTCTTTTTTTTTTTTATACTTCATCCAGATTTTTTTTGCCTTTTTAGTTTTTCTTTTTTATCTTGCACTTATTTATTTTTTTATTTTTTATTATTTTCTTTATTTACATGTCATATGATTTCTTCTTTCCCAGTTTCCTCTCAAAAACAAAAACAAAATACAACAAGAACAAACCCCTGTTGCCTCCCCGCTCCCCATGTCTGCCACCCCACCCTCTCCCACTTATTGGCCCTGGCATTCCCCTACACTGGGGCACAGAACCTTCACAGGGCCAAGGGCCTCTCCTCCCATTGATGCTCGACTTTGCAATCCTCTGCTATATACATGCTGCCAGAACAAACAGTCCCACCATGTATAGACTTTGGTTGGTAGTTGAGTCCCTGTGAGCTCTGAGGGTACTAGTTAGTTCATATTGTTGTTCTTCCTAAGGGGCTGCAAACCTTTCAGCTCCTTTGGTCCTTTCTCTAACTCCTTCACTGAGGTCCCTGTACTCAGTTCAAT
This sequence comes from Hylomyscus alleni, assembly GCA_019843855.1. Lineage (NCBI taxonomy): Eukaryota > Metazoa > Chordata > Mammalia > Rodentia > Muridae > Hylomyscus > Hylomyscus alleni. Next base: position 12,899 of record JADRCC010573385.1, on the reverse strand, counting down.
GGATGGCTGTGAGACTCTACATCTGCATTAGTCAGGTACTGTCAGAGCCTCTCAGGAGATAGCTATATGAGACTGGCTTGTCCTTCCTTCAGTCTCTGCTCCATAGTTAGTCTCTGCAACTCCTTCCATGGTGTACTGGCTGGTTTTGTGTGTCAACTTGACACAGGCTGGAGTTATCACAGAGAAGGGAGCTTCAGTTGGGGAAGTGCCTCCATGAGATCCAGTTGTGGGGCTTTTCTCAATTAGTGATCAAGGGGGTAGGGCCCCTTGTGGGTGGTGCCATCCCTGGGATGGAAGTCTTGGGTTCTATAAGAGAGCAGGCTGAGCAAGCCAGGAGGAGCAAGCCAGTAAGGAATATCCCTCCACGGCCTCTGCATCAGCTCCTGCTTCCTGACCTGCTTGAGTTCCAGTCCTGACTTCCTTTGGTGATCAACAGCAATGTGGAAGTAAGATCAATAAACCCTTTCCTCCCCAACTTGCTTCTTGGTCATTATGTTTGTGCAGGAATAGAAACCCTGACTAAGACATGTGGGTATTTTGTTCCCCCTTTTAAGAAGGAATTAAATGTCCACATTTTGGTCTTCCTTCTTCTTGAGTTTCTTGTGGTTTGTGGGTTGTTCTTCACGTATTACGAACTTCTGGGCTAATAACCACTTATCAGAGAGTGTATACCTTGTGTGTTCTTTTGTGACTGGGTTACCTCACTCAGGATGATATTCTCCAGATCCATCCATTTCCCTAAGAATTTCATAAATTCATTGTTTTTAATAGCTGAGTAGTACTCCATTGTGTAGATGTACCACAATTTCTGTATCCATTCCTCTGTTGAAGAACATCTGGGTTGTTTCCAGTTTCTGGCTATTATAAATAAGGCTACTATGAACATGGTGGAGCATGTGTCCTTATTACATGTTGGAGCATCTTCTGGGTATATGCCCAGGAGTGGTATAGCTGGGTCCTCCGGTAGAACTATGTCCAATTTCCGGAGAAAACGCCAAACTGATTTCCAGAGTGGTTGTACCAGCTTGCAATCCCACCAGCAGTGAAGGAGTGTTCCTCTTTCTCCACAACCTCTCCAGCATCTGCTGTCACCTGAGTTTTTTTTTATCTTAGCCAGTCTGACTGGTGTGAGGTGGAATCTCAGGGTTGTAAAACCTATTTCTAAAGGTAACATGGTCTCCAGTCAAGTGTATTATCAGAGTGTCAGTTTCCTCACCACTGCTGGAAATCCCTTCTCCAGATAGTCTCCCTCCTGCTCTCTTTCAGTAGTGGAGATGCCTCACTGCTTGTGTTACTAGTGTTGCTACAAGTTCTGTTCTCTCCTGCTTTAGAAGCCATGACTCAGTTCTAGATTTTTGGCATCATGTCTTTATATTCTACCGAAGAGACTGTGGCTCTTCTTTTCCAGAGCTCTCTCCTCTCTACATAGTTGGAGCTCTCTTCTCTCTGTGTAGTTAGAGCAGCGTTCTTATCCAAGTCCTCTTCCCAGTCCCTAACTTCGGTCCCCCGCCATCAAGGGGTTTGAATGAGAATGACACCCATAGGCTCATATATTTGAATATTTGGTTCCTGGTTGGTAGGTTGTTTAGGAAGGATTAGGAGGTGTGGCCTTGTTAAAGGAGGTGTGTCCCAGGGTTGGACTTTGAGGTTTCAAAAGCCTATGGCAGCCCCAGTTAGCTCTCTTTCTATAGAATGCTTGTGGATGACATGTAAGCTTTCAGTTGCTGCTCTATGGCCATGCTTGCCAGACTACCCGAGGGGGAGCTTCTTGCCATGACGAACATAGGTTAATTTTCTGAAACTCTAAGCAATCCTTCAATTAAATACCCTTTTTTATAAGCTTCCTTGGTTATGGTGTGTCTTCATAGCAATAGGACAGTAGCTAAGAGAGGAGTTAGAGTATCTTGACTCTGTTTTCCAGTTGGCTCCTTGAGAGGCCATAAGCTTTTAGGAACATTCTGGACTGATGTGTGTTAGCTGCATTGGGATAAAAATGTCAACATAGTTTTGTCAATCCAAGGCTTGAATACACTATTCCAAGAACCAATGCCTGAAATTATTAATGACGCTCTGCTATACTTGCTGACAGGAACCTAGAATAGTTGTTCTCTGAGAGCTCTGTGCAGCAGCCTATGGAGACAGATGCAGATTGCAGCTGAGCATTACTGGCCTAAGTACTTTAGAGGAAGGAAAGACAGCTTACCTGGGAATAAATCACATGAGAAAGCTCACAGCTGAAAAATATTTTTTCTTCACTATAGAAATAATAGCACAGAGCTTGTTCTTGTTGTACCTAGCAACTAGGAAAGGAGCTGATGTCACTGTGGAAGAATTAGGAAGTGAAGACTGATCTGATGAAAATAAAATGATGGCCACATTTGTGCCAACGTCTCTCTTACTATAGAAGTGTTTAGTCCAGGATGCCAATCATATTCAAAAGTTTGAGCGATACCAGTGTGAGTCATTGAAAGTACTACTTAATGGGAACACGGCTTTGAAATGGAATTTTAAGTTAAGTCTCCAACAACATGCAAATGGGTATTTACATAGTGACCCACAAAACAATGTCTGCTAAGTTTCCATTGCAAGAGTGTTTGGAATAGATGAGGAAAGAAATGAAAGCTGCTGTCAGACACTCAAAACCATCCCTGGGTTTATGAAGCCCAATAAAGGTCAGGCTGCTTATCCTAGGCACAGATAGGACTGTTTTTTGAGTTACTAAGGGCAGACAGCCTTGTGACTGGCCTCTGAGGATGCTGTAGGGAGTGTATTGCAGATGGGATAGACTAGCCTTTCAGGTCTGCCTTGAACCTTGAAGGCTTGGCTCAAGCCCACTGATGCATCATCAGGATATAGTCAGTCAGCTTTGAATATTCTAACAGAAGGTAGTTGTATTCTGACAGGCCAGTGAGGATGGAGGCCAGCTGAGAGGACATGAGGGGAAGATGACTGAACAAGTGGACAGGGGTTCTGTATTAAAGAAAGGGGGTGGCCCCTTCCCTGCAAGCAGAGAGCCTGCCTTCAGGGAGTGCTTTAACCTAGAGACTCAGGCTGGACCAGCCTGGAGGCACAGGCCTCACTAGTCATGCAGGGCAGCAGGGACAGGATCCTTTCAGTCTCCAAGTAACAGCAGTGGATCGGCAACCCTCTCTGCCCCTTCCCTGCAAGCAGAGAACCTGCCTCCAGGGAGTGCTTTAACCCAGGGACTCAGGTGAGATCCGCTATTTTCTATCCAGTGTCTTTCTAAGACTGGACCAGTCAGGAGGCACAGGCCTCACAAGTCGCAGAGCAGCCTGGTCAGGATCATTTCTACCTCAGACCACACCTAGGAGGGACAACAGACCCACAGCCCTCTCTGCACTTTTCCCACAAGCAGAGAGCCTGTCTCCAGGGTGTACTGTGACCCAGGACTCAGGACAGACAACTGATCTACAGCCATCTGTGCCCGGGATTTACCAGAGAAGAGCTGATCTCCCAGAAATAATGAAACAGGCTTACAGACCGCCTTACAGAATGCCAACAGCTTATGCTCTAAGATCAAAAATTGACAAATGGAACCTCATAAAACTGCAAAGCTTCTGTAAGGCAAAAGACACAATAGGACAAACGCCAACCAACAAATTGGGAAAAGATCTTTACCAATTCTATATCTGATAGAGGCCTAATATCCAATGTATACAAAGAACTCAAAAAGTTAGACTCCAGATGCCACGCCCTCTTGTCTACACCAGTCATATCCGAATTATCGGGGGTAAAAGCCTGATTAAGGATGAGAGGCGTTATAGCCCCAAAAGGGAGCTTGTGCCTCCTGGGTATTCAGATAGTCGCTGGCATCTCCTAACTCAGACGTGTTCCAGATTAGTCTTTCCAATCGTCAACATGCCCTCTTATTTAGGCATAAAGGTACCCCAAATAATGATTCATAAATGGCTAAGATTGGGCATCGTTTCCTGGCCAGCACAATATTTCCAACATATCCTAACTCAATTCCAAGCTAAGGACAGCTTGGAATTGCTCTCAAGGAATCTGCCTTTTCAGATAGAATGTCCTCAGAGTTAGCAACAGAGGTCAGGCACCATTGCTTAACTGTTAACATAGTTAGAATTCTCAGGGCAGTCCCACAGAAGTAATAACTGTTGTATATACTAGAGAGTAATCCAAGGCCTTCCCTCACTCTAGGGCATTAGTTAGAACTGTTAGGTCGTAACTTCCAGGTGCTTGCCTCCAGTAAGACCTAGAGAACTTTCCAGGAAATACTGAATCAGATTCTCCTAGTCCTTGCCTCCAGTAGAAACAGAGAATTAGCATAGGAATGCTAAAATAGGGCTCAACTGCTATTGCACCTGTTTCACACCTGGTTACCAAATCCTATGACCTTGATGTAGTGGTCACTTGCCTACGTGACCTCAGTCTTGTGCCCCTGCTGTAAAACCCACCTGCCTACATGACTCTTGTCATCTGCCCTGCTTGTTGTATGCTATTTAAGCCTGAATTTTACCTTATACAAATACATTCAGATTCACCACACTCTTGTGTTGAGTCTGTTTCTCATCCGCTGACTTATTGCCCACCTGACCAGAACTCTCATCCCACGGAAATTGGGGTCCACCACAATGAACCTGGTCCACGGCATCCAGAGAACCAAATAACGCTATTAAAAATGGATACAGAGCTAAACAAAGAATTCTCAACTGATAAGTATTGAATGGCTGTGAAGCATCTAAAGAAATGTTCAACATCCTTAGTCATCAGAGAAACGAAAATCAAAACAACCCTGAGATTCCACCTCACACCAGTCAGATTGGCTAAGATAAAAAGCTCAGGTGACAGCAGATGCTAGAGAGGTTGTGGAGAAAGAGGAACACTCCTCCATTGCTGGTGGGATTGCAAGCTAGTACAACCACTCTGGAAAACAGTTTGGCGGTTCTTCCGGAAATTAGACATAGTTCTACTGGAGGACCCAGCTATACCACTCCTGGGCATATACCCAGAAGATGCTCCAACATGTAATAAGGACACATGCCCCACCATGTTCATAGCAGCCTTATTTATAATAGCCAGAAACTGGAAACAACCCAGATGTCCCTCAACAGAGGAATAGATACAGAAATTGTGGTACATCTACACAATGGAGTACTATTCAGCTATTAAAAACAATGAATTTATGAAATTCTTAGGGAAATGGATGGATCTGGAGAATATCATCCTGAGTGAGGTAACCCAATCACAAAAGAACACACAAGGTATACACTCTCTGATAAGTGGTTATTAGCCCAGAAGTTCAGAATATACAAAGAACAACCCATAAACCACAAGAAACTCAAGAAGAAGGAAGACCAAAATGTGGACAATTTAATTCCTTCTTAAAAGGGGGAACAAAATACCCATGGAAGGAGTTGCAGAGACTAACTATGGAGCAGAGACTGAAGGAAGGACAAGCCAGCCTGATATAGCTATCTCCTGAGAGGCTCTGACAGTATCTGACTAATACAGGTGTAGAGGCTCACAGCCATCCATTGAACTGAATACAGGGTCCCCAGTGAAGGAATTAGAGAAAGGACCAAAGGAGCTAAAGGGCTTGCAGCCCCTTAGGAAGAACAACAATATGAACTAACTAGTACCCTCAGAGCTCCTAGGGACTCAACCACCAAGGAGTATATATGGTGGGACTAATTGTTCTGGCAGCATGTGTATAGTAGAGGATTGCAAAGTCAATCATCAATGGTAGGAGAGGCCCTTGGCCCTGTGAAGGTTCTGTGCCCCAGTGTAGGGGAATGCCAGGGCCATTAAGTGGGAGAGGGTGGGGTGGCAGGGAGTGGAAGGGGGAGGCAACAGGGGTTTGTTCTTGTTTTTTGTTTTTGGTCTTTTTTTTTTTTGAGGGTAAACTGGGAAAGGAGAAATCATATGACATATAAATAAAGAAAATATATAATAATAAAAAACATGTCTATATAATTAAAAAAAAAGAATGAGGACATCCTGAGTTTTATAGGCAAGTGGATGGAACTAGAAAATATCATCCCGAGTGAGGTAACTCAGACCCAAAAGGACGTGCATGGTATGTACTCACTAATAAGTGGATATTCACCACCTCCCCCAAAAATGTACAGAATGCCCAAGATACAGTCCACAGAATTCACATTTGTTTCTTAAATGAAATGTTTACATGTACATAGGTATATAAAAGGATATACAAGTCAAACATTTACTGGTAAGTCATTTTAACTTTTTAAGCAATTCTCTCTGTGTATCATTCTGTCATTTATTAAAAACAAAAGCAAATAAAAAAAAAAGAAATGGGGCTTAGGTGAGAGAGCAGGGTTCAAAACAGGGAGAGATTGTAGGGTCAAAATGAAGTAGTTACCTCTGTTGTATTTTATAAAAATAGAGAAGGAATATGTTTGGTGGTTGTGCAGTCAGGAGCCTCTCTGAGGCATCTCTTCCCCCTGACGGACAAGCCATCCATACAGTATAGAATAGAGTTTATTCAGGCCATGGGGAGGGGAGTTGAGGGAGTAGAGACAGAGAAAGGCAGAGAGAGTAGAGGAGTAGAGGTGGTCCATAAGCACGTGGAAAGAGGTGGGAGGGGAATGGGGAGAGAGGGTGAGCAGGAGCAAGGGGGCGGAGGGAGAGAGAGAGAAGGCAAGCTAGAGAGGAGGGGTGGGGGTGAGTCAGGCACGTTTGGTTGTTGCCAGGTAACTGTGGGGCGGAGCCTAGATGGAGTACTAACAACCTCAGTAGAACTTTGATCCTAGAATGAACATGGGTTACAAAGTGACAAGTGAGAGACCATTTGGGAACCTAGCGACCAGATAAGAGCATATGTGGACATATTGTGTTATTAGTTGGTTTTCCACAAATATAGCCAAACACCTGAGGAAACTTATAAAGTCTTTTATTTCAGCTCCCAGTTTTGGAAGTTTCAGCCCGGGATCTGTTTTCCTCATTGCTTTGGGGCTTGTGGTGAAAAAGCATATTACGGTGTAGAACACTTCCTCTCTAAGAAGGAAAGAGAGGAAATGCAACAGGGGGTCCCCTGGCCTCCCCCAGATCTCCCTCAAAGACAAATCCTGAGAGATATGAAGGGCAACAGGCTCCACCTCGCAGTCTTTCCAGTGGTGCCATGGGACTTCGTAGGGGCATGGGAAAGACCTGGTGTATAACAGTCAAAGTGAAAAGATTAATGTTGCAGACTGGTAGCCAGTCAAGCTTCCATGCATACATAGTTTGTCTAGAATAATGTGTCCTTCCCTCAGTCTTGAGCTGGCTGAATCAGACCTTGTGTTTGCCACAGTTGGCTAGCCCACCTAGGGTGGAGCCTTCCGACCTAGGTGAAGTCTATTGTCCTGCCATATCTGCAGCTTCCTGCAAGAAGCTGCCACCTGCTGAGCAGTTGAGCTTGTCTTCCTGAGGAGATCCTGGCAAACCGAAGAGATCCTAGTAAAGTAGGGGTTGGGTCTCTCCCCTTTAAAAATCAGACCCTAAAATTAAAAGATTGAGCCTTGATCGGAGAACTTTGTCTTGGCTCGTTATTTCTCTCGCCGCCCTTCCCATCCGTCCCCAGCTTTCTTTTCAGGAACCCAGTGACCTGTGGCCGCTGGCGGCTACACAATAAGGCTTCAGGCTGGAAGGATTTTGAGGAGCAGGGGAAGAAACAGGCAAGCAAACTGGATTACAGACCGCTGCCAAGAACTGGTTTAAAGGGGCTGAGAGACTGCCTAAGCCACAATAAACCTTGTCACATCACAATATGATTGAAACCTGGTATGAGAGCTGCAGGAGATCTGTTTATCCACATGTTTATTTATTTATTTTTTATTTTATTTTATTTTATTTTATTTTTGTTTTTTTGAGACAGGGTTTTTCTGTGTAGCCCTGGCTGTCCTGGAACTCACTCTGTAGACCAGGCTGGCCTCGAACCCAGAAATCCGCCTGCCTCTGCCTCCCAAGTGCTGGGATTAAAGGCATGCGCCACCACCGCCTAGCTCACATGTTTATTTTTAACAAATAAATATTCATTGCTTTTTTTTTTTCTTCTTTATGACGTGCCTGTTCTGGGTGTGGAGGATTCAGTGGTGCACAGGAAAATGAAGAGCAAACTGAAGGGAGACTTTCCTTGAATGCAGTGTCAGACAAGTCTACAGACACTTGAAGCTGTCTGTGATGGGGATTTAGCGGGTTGGGAAGGAACCCAGTTAATCCTGACTGGGATGTCACTCAGGACTTCCAGCTGCTAGGACCGTCTCATGTTCTGGGGGAAGAACAGAAAGGTTGAGTAAATTATTCATTCTGCCAAGCTTCATTCATTCTGCCACATTCTGATGCAAAAAGGTTTATGGTGGCTTAGGCAGCCTCTCAGCCCATTTAAAACAGTTCTTGGCCGTTGTCTGTAATCCTGCTTGCTTGCCACTGTCCACTGGATGACCTAAGACCTTAGGAAGCAAAACCTGGCCAAGCTCTAGAGATGCTAAGTGTCTCCAACATCTTGCTCCACCTTGACAGCCTCATCTCTCCCCAAGGCCTCCTGATGCTCCTAACATGCTCAGGTAACTCTCAGGGCTGGCTGGCATGGAAGCTCACATTACATCTGTCCTCTGCATTACTTTACTTTTTTCTATCTGAACAACAGAGATTCTAGTCCTGTAGCATACAGCACGTGCCATGGCTTCCTCATACCTTTCGGTGAGTGGCTGACAACACAAAGAACTGCATGCACCGTCCGAGTCACCCTGCTTGTATGTCCTTAGTAGATTTGTCTTCCAGGTGCCTCGTGCACTGTGGTGTGGCTTCCATTTATCACACCATACTAACCTTGCATCTGCCATATACCCAGTGCACTGGCGATTTCTCAAGATGAAACTCTTTATATTTATATTATATTTTATATTAGGAAAGTGGTTTTAAAAAGCTAGAATTTGGAAAGCGTTGCTCAGTTTTATGCACACATGGGGAAGCCGAAAGATCGTGACCCTACTTCCATGTGGTAACCTCCATTAAGAAATTAAATAACCTACAGACCACTGTGCTAAGTGCCCTGGCCGTCTTAGGTGAGGGAAATTTGTGAAGGATGTAACATTTATTCTCTCAGAGTACAAAAGCTATTTAGTGAAACAAGCATGCAAGCCTGGAAATATGAGAGCCGTGATTAGATTTCAGTTCTGCCACCCTGAGGTGGAGCAAGCCACTTAACCTTTCGCGACCTCTGAAAATTGGCTGTGGCTCCAAGTACGTTAAAGTTGCTATGAGGATGAAATCAAAAACAAAGGAACAGTAGCATGATGAGGAGCCTGCAACAGGATGGGAACTTCCTCCGTGTTCCCCGGATTCAGGGACACACGCAGATGCACAAACAGTAAAGGAGCCCGACCGGCACACCAGATAGCGTGTGATCAAGAGCTCAGTTGTGTGGAACACCATGGAGGAAGTCACAGAGGCTTATTCATGAGTTGGCTTGATGACAAATTAGCTGTCATACTGAGGTAATGAATTTCACATGGACTCAGTCACAGAGTTCAGACATCGGGGCCGAATCCATAATTAGAGTTTTTCATAAGACAAAAAGTATTTACATATTTTTTTCCGACTTTAAAAGTGATGTAGATGAACTGTAGAAAAATGTGAGCACACTAATATTTTTTTTAAATCACATTGAGTACATGAGTAGTTTTTAGAGGTAACCACCATTAATATTTAAAATTTATTCACATTTTATGTTTATCATGCTTTTTTAAAAAAAAGATTTCTTTCTTTCTGTCGTTGTATGTGTACGTGCCTGCATGAGTTTGTGTGTATCATGTGTGTTCCGGCCAGGAGAGGCCAGAAGAGGGTGTCAGATACCCTGCAACTAGAGTTGCCATGGGAACCAGGTCCTCTGCGGGAGAGGCCAACGTTCTTAACGCTGGTCCATTTCTCCAGCCCTTGTCATGCCTTTCAGAATTATCTAGCTTGATGTTGCGTTGTGTGGCAAGAGATTTCTCATTGTTTTTTTAACTTCTTAGAAAACCATTTTTTAAAATGGATGAATAACATTGTATTTTTATTCTCTTATCTTGTTAGAAACGTTTTTTTTTTTTTTCCATCTGAGAAAAAAAGAAACTTTTCAAGTTTTATAGTATTTGGCATGACGGTTTCCGGCTAGAATTCTGGAGTAGGAATTGGGTCGGCAGGTTAAAGTGCGTGGCATTTTAAGGCTTCGTATATGAAATGCCCAATTACTTTCCAGAGAAACTGTACCAGCAAATGTCTTACTAGTACAGTTTCTAAACAGGACAACCTCATATTTCTACCTAGAACTGTAACTTACTTTTCCCTTGGTGACATGGTAAATGAAAAGTGTTTAAAGATGCATAAGACTTTTGGTTTAGAATAGGCTCAAAAGGAGTTAGTGGATAGTTAGGCAATGGGAAACATAGCTTTGTGCTTCTTGCATCTATCATGTATGAGATCCTGGGGTCTTGACCCATCCTGTCTCTCCTCTCCTAGCTGTGGGTAAGTGAAGAGCTTTGCTTTTCCATGGGCCTACCATGATGGTCTTGCTTGTTGCAGGTCCCAAAGCAATGGGGCCAAGTGGCCATGAATCACTGAAACCAGGAACTGAACTAGCCCTTTCTGCTAAGAAAGTTGTTTGTCTTGATCATTAATCACAATAACAATATCCTGCATACAAGATTTTGTATGCTGCGTTAGGCATAGTGTTCTGCATATGTCTACTGGATCTTATGGGTACAATATAATCTATGGTATTATTGTATTTCTTTTTATCTTAGTATAGATGCCTCTATAATGATTTTGCATACTATATACATGAAATATTCTTTTTCATCTTTTTACTGTCAATCTATTTGGGTCTTTGGATCTCAAGTGAGTCCCTGGTTGATAAAATTCAGTTGGAGATAGTTTTACAGATTCTATTAATCTTTGTTCTTTTTGCTGTGTTGTAAATAGAACTCAAGGACTAACATATCCCAGGCTAGGTAGACTCTAATACTAAACTATTCTGACAGCCATAGGCTCTGTTTGGATAAGAGAATTAATCTAACATTTAAGGTAACTATAGTCTGGAAGGAACTAATTTTGTCATTGTTACTCATTTTCTATATGGTTTATAAAGTCTTATCCCTCACTTCTTACAGTCTCATCTTTAGACATACACATATACATACATGTACACATGCAAACACACATGTACACATGTATAGTTAGTGAAATGGTTAAATTGCTTTCTTTTTTAAAATGTATTTTCTATAGATATTTTCTTTGTAGTTACTATGGGAATTATATTTCCTGATTTTATTTCATCCTATTCTGCATATACTTTAACTTCAATAACATACAAAATCTCTGCTCCTTTACATGTCTGCATATCCCTTTTAATTGTTAAAGTATAAAATTTATATCTTTATATATTGGATGCCATAAAACATGAAATAACATTTCAAAATAAGTTATCTGTCATGTATCTCAGTACACTGATACTCACTTGTAGACTAGTATTTGTTCTCTTTAAATAGATTACCTTCCCAAAGCATGCAGAAAATAAAAGCAGTAGATCATTGTTGTGCTAATTATTCAATTATTATTGAACTCTTTATTTTTACACATATCTTTCAGTTACTATCTAATACCCTTTTCTTTTAACTTATAGTATAACCCTCTTGCATATTTTTAAGAAGGCATGTAGAGTGGTAATAAATTATCTTACCTTTTATTTAGTTAGAGATGATTCAATTTCCCCTTTGGTTTTAAAGAATAGAGTTAGACATGGAATTTTTGGTAGACATTTTATTTTTCTTTTAGCACTTTAAATACATTGGCTAATTACCTTTTCATTCCCTAAGTTTCTTTTGCTTCTTAAACATTTTTTAAAATTGCATTTTATGTATTTAGTGTCTCTTGCAGGTCCAAGGACAAGTTGTGGTCGGTTCTCCCTTCCCTACAAAGTGGGAGTCCCCGGGATAAACTCAGCTATCAGGCAGCAAAGGCCTTGACTCACTAACGCTTTACTTGCTGGCCCTATTAACTCTCTGATGAGAAATACGGTTTGATCCCTTTTTACTTTCCGTATCCCGTGTGTCCTGAGTGGTTTCCTTCTTACTTGGTTCAGAACCTTCCCTTAATGAGGCTTCCTATGGCTCACTTTGAGGTTCTCTCTCTTGGACTTGGTGGAATTTCTTGGTGTGGTATATTCCTGTCTTTCAAGTTTCAGAGACTTTCAATCACATTTGGGTGACCTTCTCTTTATGGAGTCCTCTTAGCATTTATGCTGGTTTCTTTGATGGTGTGCGAATGCCCTTCCTGCTCTGTACACTTCAACTTTTCCTTCTGTTCTTCATACACAATAATTTCCTGCGTGGTCTGGTCAAGTTTACTGATTCCTTTTTCTGTCTGGACAAATCTGCCTTTGAGGTTCTTTTTACCTTCAGAATTTCTTTTAGGATTTAAAAAAAAAATCTCTTATTATTTCCACTTGTCCACACCATTTTCTTACTATCCTTCTGATCTTCGCTTAGTTATGTTTCTTATTGTCTGCTTAGGTCTTTTTTTTCCAGTCTGGAAGTCATTTTAGCCAGACGGGGAGGAGCTTATAATAAGGTGGAGGAGCTTGCAACAGGGGGAGGAGCTTGCAACAAGGAGAGCTTGTAACAAGGAGTGGAGAGGAGTTTGTATGAAGTGTAACAAGTGGGGGAGGCTTGCAACAATACAGCAGAAGTGGCTTCCTGTTTTCATTCTTGAAAGGTGCTCCGAGGGCTGAGCTGAGTGAGGCTGAGTAGCTGCTTCTATTCTTAGACCCGACCTTGATCAAACTGTACCTTATTTCACAGTTCAAGTTTTCTAGAATTTTCACAGCATCAGTAGACTCCAATGCTACACAATCGTTGCCTCAGGCGATATTTCTGGTG
>JADRCC010573384.1:2350-12350 GCA_019843855.1 Hylomyscus alleni | reverse complement strand
TTGAGCTTTGGGAAGCCTTGAGGCGTTTGCTTCCTGAACTCTGAGCTCGTGTGAGCAGGGGGACTTACTCGTGTCTGCTCTCGTCATCCCAGCCTCTCAGATCCCTCATACAATCCTGCCTGGGTTTCTTTATCCACCCCAACTCTAAAGGGCCTGCAAAAGTCACTCGCCCCATAGTAAATGTCAATACACATGGCCGTTTTCATTCCGACAGGACCGAACCATTATTGAAGTGTCTATTGAACACCAAACAGTGCTACACAGCAGGAAGTGAGATAAGTTGGCGGCAGAAAAGAAAAGAGTGGTGGAGGGATTAAATACCTAAGAGGTCAAATTGTCTAGGAGTGAGGAGGTGATGCGTGGTGGTGAGTGAGGAGGGTAGAGAAGGTTTAAACCCTGTGGTTGGCGCTGGGAATGTGGTCCACACATGCATGAGGCAAAGAAGGTCAAAGGAGGAGGCTTAGAGAGGGGGACGAAGCCGTGCTGAGTTAGAAAACGCATGTGTGCTACATACACCAGCCTGGAGTTCGGGAAAAGGGTTTTGTTTTGTTAAAAGATTTATTTATTTATGAATATGAGTACACACTGTAGCTGTACAGTGTGTGAGCCTTCATCTGGTTGTTGGGAATTGACTTTTAGGACCTCTGTTCGCTCTGGTCAACTCCACTAGCTCCGGCCCAAAGATTTACTTATTATTATAAATAAGTACACTGTAGCTGTCTTCAGACAGCACCAGAAGAGGGCGTCAGATATGGGTGGTTGTGCGCCACCATGTGGTTGCTGGGATTTGAACTCAGGACTTTTGGAAGAGCAGTCAGTGCTCTTACCTGCTGAGCCATCTCACCAGCCCAGGAAAAGGGTTTTAAAAAGGACTTAACTTCCCAGTGCTTGGGAAACAGAGCCAGGCAGGTCTTTGGGGTTCATTGACCAGTCCATCTAGTCAATCAGAGAGCTCAAGTTTCAAGGAGAAAGGTGGTCAGGGATCACCAGAAGTTGCCATTTGTGAGCATGCACCTGTACACATACATTCACACATATGAACACTCACACACATGAAAATTTACACACATATACACCACACACACACACACACACACACACACACACACACACACTGTCCCTGCTCTAGTAGAGTCTGACTGTCTTTTGTCCCTACTCTTACTGGTGCTGGATGGCACGCGTGGTCTGTGGAAGAAACACGAGGAGGAAATGGTGGCATAAGGACTAACACGGTCTCTAAGGCAGCCGCTCCATAACAGTCACCAGATCTGCGCAATGACTCCGGTTTTCCTGCCTCCCCAAAGTACCACTTGGGGATTGAATGGGAAAGGAGCCTCTGCTGGTTTATGCTGCTGTGGTAAACACAAAGGGGATTCCAATCATGAAAGCCATGCTGTGTGTGTCCTTCCAGGAAGAGAGAGTTCCCTCTGCTTTTATCCTTGCTTCCTGTTTCTGCTTGGTTGGTGGTTCTCTTCATTCTTACTGGCTAGCCCCTTGAGACCCAATCTGGCTCTTGTGCAGAAAACCCAGACTGCAGCCTGTGAGGTCTCCTTGTTCATTTGTGGGAAGACCTCAGAGACCTCAGCCCTTAGGTCATGTAGACACCGACTGGAAGCTCCCAAGGAACAAATTCCAAATGCTGTGCAGTGAACGAAACAATTCCTTGTGACAAGCTGAAAAAGGGCTCATGTGACACGATGGTGAATGAAACAAACCAAAGAGGCACATGGCTCTGAGTCTCTCTGCTTGTGTGTGCATCAAATGTGCATCACCTGTGCCTTGCGTGTGTGTTGCATGTGTGTATGTGTGTTCACAGATGCCCTCCTGCTACAGTACTAGTGTTCAGGTTAAAAGACAACCAAGGCCTCACCTCTCACCTTGTTTGAGATGGAATCTCTTTGTTGTTTGCCTGTAGCAGGCCATCTGATCCTAAGCTTTCAGAGATTCTCTTGTCTCTGGCTCCCATCTTGCCTTAGGAACACTGGGATTAGAGAAGTATACTACTGTGCCTACATTTTATGTGGATACCTAAGACTTGAACCCAGGTCCTCACACTTTTATAACAAGTGTTTTCTTTGCACAGTAAACCTTCTTCCCAGCTTGCTCTAATTTTTTTTTTAAATCAGAAGATAGCAATTCACATTTTCCTGTTTCTTTTTAATACAGGAAAAAAGTCTTTTTTTTTTTTTTTTCCGAGACAGGGTTTCTCTGTGTAGCCCTGGCTGTCCTGGAACTCACTCTGTAGACCAGGCAGGCCTCGAACTCAGAAATCCACCTGCCTCTGCCTCCCAAGTGCTGGGATTAAAGGCATGCACCACCACTGCCCGGCAAGAAAAAAAGTCTTAATTATCATTATCTGTCTGCTTTGTTCTTTAGTCTTCCTTTCAGGCTATGTGCAGCACAAGGCAAAATTGATACTTTTTCATTGCCCACGTTCACACAATAATCTTCCCCAGCATCTATGAAGACACATCACACCTCTGGGAAGAGACTGGCAAAGATAAGAAACCAGGTGAGAGAGAAGAAAACGCCCCTGGGGGCGCGAGGTCGAGTAATTCTAATTGTTTGGGGTTTTGCTGTTGTTGGTTTTTTTGTTGTTGATTTTTGTTTCTGAGACATGGTTTCTGTGTGTAACCCTGGCTGTCTTAGAACTCACTTTTACGACCAGTCTGGCCTCGAACTCATGGAAATCTGTCTGCCTCTGCCTCCTGGGTGCTAGGTAAAGGTGTGAGCTATGGTCACCTGTCTGAGTCGTTCTGATTTTGTAGAAAGGAAGGAAGAATAGAAAAGCTTCAAGGTGGAGGTGACATTGAGGTTGGGACTTCCAGACTGAGTAGAAGTCTGACAGCCAGCATGAGGCAGGACAGGCACATTTCTGGTAAAGGAACCAACAAGAAAGGCAATGGTGTAGCATGCCGACAGTTCTCAATCTGCGGGTTGTGGCCCCTAAGGGGTTCACAAATCAGATACCCTGCATATCAGCTACTTACATTACATGAATCATAACAGTAGCAAAACTACAGTTATGAAGCCTCAACAAAATAATTTTATGGTTTGAGTCACCATGACATGAGGAACTGTATTAAAGGCCTGCAGCCTTAGGAAGATTGAGAACCACTGGTGTTGAATGCAGGGATGTAGCTAGGAGGAGGGCCTAGAATGGTAGGAAAAGGAGAGTCAGGACCAAATGCTGGTTATCTTGTGGCCAAACCATGAGTTCAGATGTTATCTTAGAGACAGTGATAGCTTCGGAGAGGGCTTTCATCAACCATTGCTGTTTTCATTGTCAAGAGCACATCTAAAACTGGGCCATCGAGATGGTTCAGCGGGGAGGAGAGCTTGCTGCCAAGCCTGAGGGACCTGAGTTCGATCCGTGGGAATCACATGGCAGGAGAAGAGAACAGACTCCCTCAAGCTGTCCTCTGCTTGCCACAAATGTACAGTGGCATATTCATGGGCACACATGCGTGGACAGAGTAAAGAAATAAATGGGAGACATCTAAAGTAGTTGAGAAGAAAACACCCGGAACCTCTGTCATTGAGAGAAGAAAATCTTCACCTAATCTTATCCCCTGAGGCCCTTCCCTTCTGAATAAGTCGCGTGTGCTCAGTATCATCAGTTTAGTCATATCCCCACAAGCTTTTGGGACCCAATAGGAAATTGTAGCGTGGAGTTTGAGCTACACTGCTTTGGCTCCCGGTGGGTCACATGCTTCCAGCCATCTGCCCAGGAGCTATCTAGATTCTCTCTCTCTCTTTCTCTCTTTTTTTTTTGATTTTTCGAGACAGGATTTCTCTGTGTAGCCCTGGATGTCGTGGAACGCACTCTGTAGACCAGGCTGGCCTCAAACTCAGAAATCTGCCTGTCTCTGCCTCCCAAGTGCTGGGATTAAAGGTGTGTGCCACAACTGTCTGGTTGCTATCTGGATTCTTGAATGGAAGGCACACACACACACACACACACACACACACACACACACACACCAGTTAATTTTAAAATGCCTCGGCTACCTCAAAGACAGAGCACTCTTAAACCTTCCCTTGCAACCCAGGCCTAATCAGGGAAGTAGCCAGTGGCCACTCACCTGAATTCTCACATGGTTGGTTGGCTTTCTCTCCTGCAGCTCCTTCATTCCATCCTTCTCCTGAGTCATGGTGATTCTTTGTCTCCTCCCTGCTGTGTCCTAGCCCTCTCAACTCTAAGGATTCCATCCTATCTCCCTTTACCCAGCCATTGGCCGCTGTCATCTTTGTCGATCAATCAAAAACCAATTGGACACAAGGACCTTTAGCACTTGGCCACACAGATTCCCGATCGAATCAAAGCATTAGAACCAATCTCCATCTTCCAACTATTTAGTGATTCCCCAGGATCCGATAAAAACATTAAATGCAAATTTCAGGTCGTGGTTAATTAAACAAATGGGGCATTCAACCAGATTTTGCTAAGTTTTGATTCAACAAAAATAAGCAGAGATAGATAACAACGTAGTACCTGAGATGCGGCTTGCTCTCAACATGTAAAGATCTGGCCCTGTCCAGCTCCGTGCCTGTCAAGCTCGCTGTGAGCTTTATACAGCAGCATTGTTATATGGAGATGGGGCAGGAGACACTAGACACAGGAGAAATGTTTAGGGTGTCCTGCAGTGGTCTAGAGGTTGGATAGCAAGGGGAAGGCTGTTGGTATCAATGTGTGTCCAGTGCAGCCCTGTTGCCAAACACAATGTTTTCCAAGTAAGTCTAGAAGCTTTTCTTATGTGAAGACTGGAAACTTGGAAAAGAGACTTAAAAGCTGATTCCATAATGGCAGAGCTTTGAAGAGATCATGTTGCCCTCCTGGTTTCAGTTAGCAGCATCCGTGTTCTTTCTAAACATTTAAGTAAATAGCTAACTTTTAGCGAACAAGTAGAAGGCTCTGTGTGAATGCATAGACAAGAGAGTTAGCACACACGGATCCATGGGGGATGACAGCAGCGAAACTGGCTGATTTTTCAATAAGGACACTATGGTAACAGTTATCGCTTACTGTCAGATAAAATTACCTGAAGAGACCTACCTCTGGGCATGTCTGCAAAAGATATTTAGATTGGACTCACCGAGATCTAAATAGGCATGAATTGATGAAATGTGAACCGTGTATGAATAAAGCTGTGTAGTTTTAATTTATAAACAAGTGGGTATCAAAATGTCTTCCTGAAGTTCCCAGAAAGTTTGAAGATTCAGAAAGGATTCCGCAGGGTGCAAGACTCAGGCCCATATATATCCGGGGACCCTGGCTATGGTTCCTGTAGGACCTGTTTTTGTGAGATAAAGTCAGGGCTGAGGCAACAGGATTTTCTTATGCAGCTGTGCCTGTTTTCTGAGCCCCAGGCCTGGTCTCCAAGGAGTGGCTAGACCCTGGCTCTGAACCTGAGACCCAGGTGTTGGGAAAATTCCTGAATTCAGCCTCCGCTGAAGTTTCATTTGGCCTTTGACCTCAGCAGCTGGAACCTACTGTTCTTTAGGCAGAAGATAAATCAGGATGCAGCGGGTTTGCTGGGATGGGCAGGGGGGGAGGGGGGAAGGCTGGTTGCTCTGCCATTCATCAGACTAATCAGCACACTCAAGATAGACCTCTGTAGGACCATGCTGTCGGGCTAATGAACCAGGGCACACCGACGTTACGTCTCCAGCCTGGTGTCCGTTGCTCGAAACGCAGTCATGCTAGTTAAACCGTGTAATTTGCCATTACTATTCGAAAGCAAGGATCTCCGATATGTTACCCTAGAGGGGCCATGGACAATTGATGGAGGTTTGAGAGCACCAGGGTAGAACTGATGCATAGTCTTTATTTTCTTTATCTAAGTGTCTAGGGTTTCTTTTTCTACTTTTCAATATATGGTTACATAATATTTTAGGAAAATTATGTCTGTTCATTGCCGGTAGATAGGTTAATATAAATGGAGGCTCTTTAGGGACTTTTCATTGACAGTTGTATGCATTTTTAAAAGTTCAGAGACTGGTGGTATTTGAGTTACGACATGATGATTAATTTAATTGGACCTTATTAGATTCTGAGACCCAGTCCAAAACAAACAAACAAGAAAATCAGACAATTACTATCTAATATTTATTTATTTATTTATTTATTTATTTATTTGGCAATACTGTAGTCCAGGCTGATCTGAAACTTACTGTGTATCCCTGGGTGGCTTCAAACATGCAGCAATCCTCCTGCCTCAGCTTCCTGCATTCTTAGATTACACTCATGAGCACCAAGACTTATTTTTTTTAAAAAATGAATTCACCTTAACAATTAATCACTAGAGTTTAATTTCCATTTCATCATAGATGGGCAAACCTGTTCTGTCACTGCAGCCTGCACTCCTGAGCTCCTAATCCTTACTTCCTATTAACTAGACAATGACACCTCCAGCCATAGATTCAACCCTGCCCTAGCCTGGAGCAGCTACACTGGCTTTATACTACTGGAATTAAGGTGTCCTACACCTATGTTCTTGGCTAAAGTATTAAGTCACCTTTATTTCTAGTCCGGCTATAGGCTGCCTCCTTAATCATGAGAACTAGTTTTGTGTATTGACCCAGAGATGTGTTCTCACACAACACCCTGGTTCTAGTAATTGAGTCCTATTTCATTTATTATTTACAGAGAGGGATGGAAAGAGGGAAGAAGGAGAGATGGGTAGAGAGCAAGAGGGGATGATAGGACCGGAGAGAACAGAAGAGGGGGGAGGATGAGGCAGCAGGAAAAGAGAAGAAACGAGCCTACTAATCTTCATCAGCGAGTCTGCATATGGTCTGCACCTGCCCGCTCTAAGCTCATGTGCTGGAACCTTGGTCCCCAGTGTGGCAGTATTAAAGTGGTGGAACTGTGATGGGGTGGGCCCTAGTGGTTCCATCATCAGGTATGCATACATGCGTGGATGCCGAACACCCACACAGATAAAATGAAACGAAGAAAGCATGCTTCCTGTAAAATCCACTCATTATTCAATATATGTATTTTTTTTAAAAAAGAACATAAATGTTGCATATACCAGTTTCCTGAAAATGTGAAGCAAAATCTACGTGCTTGCGTCCTATGTCCAAACTGGAGTCCACACCTGGCTCCAGGCTGCATGGTCACCTGGGAGAACTGGATGTTGGGAAGGATTTCGAGGTATTTATTTGTGATCGGACGCTTGAAGACTGATGGTCTCTCTCCACATCAGCGTACCTTAGATGGAGGCTCAGAATGGGCCACAATGAATTACTTAGCTCTCCTTTCTCTTATTGAAGTTTTTTTTCTTCTTAACTGTTTTTTTTTTCTTCTTACATTTTTCTAGATTAAAAGCAAATTTTCTGTAAGAAATTCATGTGAGAATTAGCAGGAAAACCCGTGAGGATTTCTATTTGTTATCCTTAGATGCCATGGCTGCTTTACAACTCCTTCATCATACTGAGCCCATACTCTCCATTAGAGCTCATGGCTGACTAAGAGAACCAGATTCCACGGCCGCTCAGGAAGCCTGTGGCTCCTGGAGAGCCGCTCCACCCCACCTGATCAGATCTAGCAGCAAGGCCCTCTGGCTCATCATTACACAACAACCAAGGTACTCCTGGAATTTCACCATCCCACAGAACTACTTCATCCACAGACTTCCTCATTTCCTAAATCGTTACAATTATCCACCTCATGACATAGTTGTTGAAATATCTTATCATAATGGCATCGTAAACTAATATTAATTCCCAGCTTCCCTATCAGCTCGTGCAACACCTGTCAATGTCTTCCAAGTGCTCAAAAAAAATTTTTTTTTCATGGAACAGTTTCTCAGTTTTGTTTTTTTTTCATCTGATTGTAGAAGGCCTGGAAGTTCTTCAAGGTTCCCAGCTTGAGTTGTAGCCCTTGACCTCTCTGCAAGCACTTGCCATTAGAATCCAGATGTTGGGTGAACAGGGAGTAATTATGGTTTTACTTCACTTTTGCCCTCTAGGTCAGAGAGAGATCATTTGAAAAGAATAATGTTTTCTATTTTATTATTGGCAACGTCTGATCTCCCTTTCTTCCCTGCTTTCTTTCTCCACCAGAGTGCCTTAGTTTCTTGGCTTGTTGATGTGATAAAAATATCCTGACAAAAGGAACTTGAGAGAGGAATAGGCCTTACCTTGTAGTCTGAGGTACCATCCGTTTGATAGGGAGATCAAGCAATGGGAGTTGGAAGCAGCTTGCCACGTCACACCCACAACCGGGAAGCGCGGGGACAAGTATACATTACTGCTCTGCTCATTTTATACAGTCCAAGATCCTCTGCCCTGGGAATGCTCCCACCTGTAATAAAGACAGATCTTTACCAAAAAGGGTTTTGGTTGGTGTGGGGAGAAAGAGGTAGGAAGAGACGGTGTAGTGGAGAGTGAGAAAGACAAAAAAAAAAAATGAATTATGTACATGGATGAAATTGTCTGCAGATAAAAGAAAATACATTTACTTAAAAATTTTTTCTAGCCAAGAGAGCCAATTACAAGCCTTGCTTCAAAGGCTTTTTGTAAAATGTTCTGTTCATTAAAAATAAAAATAAAAAAGGTAAGATTCCTCATCAGTAGTCAGTTCTACAGAACCCGTCCTGCCCCAGGTGTGCCTAGCGGCCCTTATCCCAGACCTTCTTAGATTTTGTCATGCAGAGGACTTTGTCACATGGGGCTTGAACTCAGGGCTTTGTATAAGCTGAGTAAATATCCTACATCCCCAGATCCATACGTTAAAAGCCTTTGTGCCAGTATCAAGCATCCTAGGCCCAGGAAAGACGTTTGAACAGAGACCATGGTATCTATTTATGAGTACTGTTGTATATATTTTTTAATCCTTCTTCTTGGGTCAGAGGATTTTATATTGGGGCAATTACAAACAAGTCACCAAAAATATTCACATGTAGTTTTTTATGTGATTATACATTTCCATTTTACAACCAATGCTTAAAAGTGAGGTTTCTAGCTTATATGGTCTCCTCTCTCTCTCTCTCTCTCTTTCTTTCTCTCTCTCTCTCTCTCTCTCTCTCTCTCTCTCTCTCTCTCTCTCTCAAATAGATTTTTTTTCATACAGTGTATTCTTGTAGTTTTTCCTCTCTAACTCCTCCCAGTTCCTCCCCACCCACCCAGATCCACACCCGTTCTTGCTGTCTCTCATAAAACAGACATCTAAAAGAAGAAAGAAAAAGAAAAACATTATAAAATAAGATAAAATAAAAACAAACTGGAATAGGACAAACCAACAAGAACGATCCAAAGAAAAAACACAGGAAACACATAGACACGGAGACACAAACATTCACACCCTGAGAAATCCCATAAATACACATCACCCGAGAAGCATGGCTACTCTTCCCCTGCACGCACTATGGCCATATGATCAGTTTCATTTCTGAACTCAGGTTCTGTGTATGGGTGTCTATCTCTTCATAGGATGTTTGCCCGCACCAGTGTCTGGTGCCTGAGGAGGCCAGAAGAGGTCGTCCTGTGGGTGTTGGAACAGAACCCTGGGCCCTCTGGAAAAGGAAGCAGGACTCCTAACTGCTGAGACGTCTCACCCTACGTATTTTCCTCATAATTCATGTTTGGCGTTAGCACTTCCTCCAGACTCCGCCCAACAGCTACCTAGCAACAGCCAGGTGTGAGCATGGCTCGCATATATGAAGAGTATCTCTCCCTCCCTCCCTCCCTCCCTCCCTCCCTCCCTCCCTCCCTCCCTTCCTCCCTCCCTTCCTCCCTCCCTCCCTCCCTCCCTCCTCTCTTCTCTCTCCATCTCCTATTGCCTCCCTTTCTTTCCCACGCGTCTGCCTGCCTCTTTCCCTTCCTCTCTTCCTCTCTCCTCTCTCTTTCTGTTCTCCTCTCTCTTTCTTCTCTGCCTCTACCCTCTCCTCTGGGTCCCTAATAAACTCTCTTTTATACTAAGCCATCTGGCTGATTTCATAGGACACTATGGCTGATTTCTCAGAGGGAGCCCTGCGCCATGAGCCTGCCCAGT